>PVIU01000787.1:148924-162265 GCA_004026605.1 Ondatra zibethicus
CCCCACCCGTCACCTCCCCTCCCACACACACACCGGTAAGCGCGCAATCTTTGCAACCTTTCTGTTCCCAATCAAATTCCCCACCCCCATGAGTAGATCCCCCAATCCCCCGGCCTCCAGTACCCACTGTTGTGCTGCCCCATATCACAGCTTCCCGAAGAGCCGGTTTGCCATTCCCAGGCGTCGCGATTCTTTGATCCACTGTTCCCAGACTCCCTGAGCTTGGAGGAGCCTTAATTGGGTTTGGGTTCTCAATGGGTACCCGGCGGCGTTCCAGGCTCGGGAGTTCTGCCCCCTGCGGCTCACCAGGCTTTAGTTCAAGGCTTCATTTTTGTTTTTCTTTTTGCGTGAAACCTGCACTTTGGCCGGCTTCGCTGATTTTGAGTAAGGTGCATGCTTTCTTTGCTCCACCCAGGGCCAGCTGTTGAGTGGCTCCACTTGTAGGAAGTGTGCAACAGATGCCCTAGGTTATGGACAAGGGCGCCTTGGGAAAGGCTGAACTGCTGTGCAGCCTGACGGAGGAGCCCTCTGCCTCCTGTCGGGCATGTGGCAGGCATTCAGTAAACATTCCTTGGTTTTGTTAGAGCAAAGCTAAAACGCTGTACTTTTATTTTCCTCTGTTTGTTTTCCCTTTACTGTAACCCTGCCCTTGGGCGCTGTAAGAGGTGGGATAGCATGATTTTGAGAAATAGTCTATCTTACTATGCTACTGATTCTTATCCCTGTCCCCATCCTTATCCTTGACCATAAGGTACATGATAAAGTGGTTCTGATGGGAGTGGGGGGGGCGTATAGAAGTGAGAAGAATAGGATTCCTAGCAGGGCGGGGGAGGGGGTAAGGGGGTGTATGGGGGAGAGAGGCAGTGAGAACTGCACTGCGTGAAAAATAGGGATTCTGGGCTCTTAATAGGTAGGGTTTTCTGATTCGAAGAGACAGGGAACTATTAAATTAAACTGCTGTGTCAGAAGGTGACACAACAGTCAAAATTGACCTGTATCTTACTTAAGAATTTAGTACTATAGACATGGTTTTTTGTTGTTGTTGTTTTGTAATTTTGAGTGAAATGAATGAATGCACTCACCGATTGAGCCACGAAGCCATAAAGTGAGGACAGTTGGTGTTGAAAATGTTATCCTATTGGTCGGTGTTTACAAATAATAGCAACTGATGGGTGGCCATCGAGTAAAGGGAATGGAGGGAAGAAGACGAGATCTAAAGCAACAGAAAGCTGTGTCAGGTTGAGAGAATTGCATTAGTATTTGAAAGGCTGCAGTATTGTTTTTGATTGGCGCCTGTGTTGTTCAAACCCTTTCCCAACAATTGCCTTATGGGATCTTGCAACACTTCTGGAGGCTGTTGAAATGAGTATGGTGGTGAGGGAACCTGACCCAGAATGGCGTAGTGAGTTAACCAAAGTCAAACAGCAGCATGCTTGTGTAAGGAGCGACAGATGCTACTGTTCATTGAGTCTGTGTGATCCCGTGTGTCCAGCACAGTGGCAGGGCCGTGGTGCTGATGGGTGAATGACACCCACCCCCCATATTGGTGGATTTCACCTTATTAAGTTCCAGTATCCCTGGAGCTGTGGGCTGGAAGTGTGGCTTGTTGGTTGGCCTCCCCTAGGTTCCTCTCCTAGGGAATAATCTTTGCCTGCTCCTGCTTACTAGATAGGACCTAATTCTAAGCTGCAGTCCTCTTGGCCTCAGCTGATTGGAACAAGGTGGGTTCCTAACTCCTAACTCAAGGGCAGCCAATCCCTGAGTGATTCATGAGTCTGTAACTTTGTGGTTTTGTAGAAAAGAGTCCCTGTGTTATCAAATGGCTTCTGGGAAAATTAAGCTTAGAGGCAGAGTGAGAATCGAAGCAGAGTTAAATGGGCTTGCAGGAGAGAAATTGGGTGACTGTAGTGTACCCTGCAAATAATACTCAAATAGGCAGCAGGAACTGGGTAAAGAGCAGAGAATGGAAGCACAATGGAGCAGAAGACCAGACCTTACCCTCCTTCCTTAGTTTTCTGTTCTGAATTCCCAGTGGAGTGTTAAACCATTTCACCTCCTTTGAAGTGACTTGAATGGATTTCTGTTCCCTGACTTCAGATTGGCCAGATGCACAACTACTGTGCTCTTGTAAGTTGTTTACAACCAAACAGTAAAGAAAAAACTTAAATAAAGTAGGCAGCAAATCATCTTAGTGGACAGGTTGTTAATTGAACATGGAGCTAACTGTGGGTGGCATAGGACCTGTTTACGTGTAGGGCTTTAATTTGTGCTTATTAATGAGCAAGAGAGTAGGGATGACTGCAGAGCCCTCTTGTAGTGCCAGCTTTGGGTATGGATAATCATAAGGAGATCATGCTAAATATAGATTCTTATATAGGAGGTCCAGGGGTGTGTAGAACAATTATATTTATGACAAGCTCAAAGGTCGGGCTGAACACTGTTAACCTGCAGATAGCAATCTCTAAAGGGCATTGAATTTATTTCAGAACTAGAAAGTGATGAAGGTAATGACAGTGGCTTGAAAGAAATGCTATAAATGGGCATGGCTTACATTAGACTTCAGGAACATGGCTACAGGCTTGGGGAAGCCCGGAATGAGGATGGTATAAGTTTGGACAGGTGGAGTATGGCTGGATCAAAGCATTGTGAATACCAAGTGAGTCATTTGGCTATAGAATTGAATGTTTGGACAAGATCTTAGAGTTTGCCTGATCTAATTTCTCATTTCAGCATGACACTAATATACAGTCCCTGAAGGGCCCAGTGTGGCGCCAAATCCTTGTTACAAAGTGGTATCCTCAAAGAACCATGTTAGTTCAGTCGAGAAGTATGCTGAAGTTTGATGGACAGCCTTCCTTGAAAAGGTAGCATGAAGGAGATCGGCTATAGATCTGACTAGAGAGTGTTGCAGGTAGAGGGGACTGTCTCGGCAGAGGCCTCAAGGCAGGGAAGTCTGGGATGTTACAGGAACACACCCAGGCTGAACTCTACAGTGGGTGAAGGGCGGGAGACAGACAGACAGACACACACACACACATACACACACACATAAATGTTTATTTGTTTTCTGAAAAGAGAGTATCCAATCTGCATGGTTTTTTAAAATTTAATTTTTATGTATATAAGATCCCAGTGCATGAAGATGCAGCTTCTGAGACTGGACCCTGGAGAGGCTGAAGCAGGCAGGCGTAGTGGCAGCCTGTGTGCCTCCTGAGGTTCTTGTGAAGGAGAAGTCCATTCTGAGGAACTCTTTCTCACTGTCCTGAGCCTGACTATTAGAGAGGAATCTATCAAACCGGCCAAAGAGGCTCAGTCCAATAAGAGAATAATTCAGATTTTATAATCATTACACCCACAAGTTGACCATTTTTGCTGAATGCGATTGTTCATACCTATAATCTAAACACTTGGAAGACTGAGGCAGGAGGGCTGCTGAGTCATCAAGGTCAGCCCGGGCTAGAGAGTGAGTTCTAGACTAGCCTGGGCTACAGTATTAAAGAAAACAAACAGAATTGACATGTTTTAAAGATGCTTAGAAATAGTGAAGTCAGCTACAGGGAAATAAATCAAACTTGGGAAGTTTCAGTTCAAAGGTGATATTGATATCTAACTCATAGTTAGATATTTTCCAGAAAACAAGAACAGATGAAACAAAAGGTTAAATACTGTTAGGTTTCTTTACTGCTATCCCAGCTACACCAAATGGGTATTAGGACACAGTTTTCATCATCACAGACTGAAATACTGATGGCTCACATAGAGTACTGGTGTGGGATTCCCCTCTGTATGTGATGAATATGTTTTATTACCATTGGTTAACAAGGAAGCTGCTTTGGCCTATGGCAGGGCAGAATAGAAAACTAAGCTGAATGCTGGGAGAAAGAAGGCGGAATCAGGCAGACACCATGTAGCTACTGAAGGAGAAAGACACTGGAACCTTACCAGGAGGCCACAGCCTCATGGTGATACATAGATTAATACAAATGGGTTAATCTAAGATGTAAGAGCTAGTTAGAAATATGCCTGAGCCATTGGCCAAACAGTTTTGTAATTAATATAGGTTTTGTGTGATTATTCAGGTCTGGGTGGCCAGGAACCAATGTGCAGTCTCCTTTTACAGAATACTATTTTCTTCTCTCAAAAGCTAGTGTGGAAGAAGCCAGTCAAGGTCAGCCATGCCTGCCACATAAAGTCCTACAAGATGTTGACTCCGTAGGCCTTTCTACTTTATCATCCTGTGTCGGGACCAGCTTTGACAAGTATACCACTTACCAGGGTAGGGACATGGGGATTAGAAAAATAAGTAACGAGAACAAAGTCACAAATGAAAATAATAAAACAGACTCATAGTGTAGTATCGGGAGGGAGTTCCATATACTTTTGTACCCCAATACTACAGGGAAGAAGGCAAAAGACTGCTTTAACATGATACAAAGGACAACTAGAACAGTTACTTGTGTCAGAGCCATCAAGTCATTACTTCATGAGAAAAGCATTCTGTTGTTTAGGCAGTGAACCCACCCTAATCCAAGTATCCTGAAGGCAGCCACTCCTTAAGTCAAACCTCCTAATTCAAAAGAGGGAGCAGAAGTATGCTTGAATCTCTGACCTTGGTCAGGGTAGAGTGGATCTACCTGTACAGGCCTTCTTAATGTCCAAAACACAAAGCAACCACACCCTAGGTCAGGGTTTGTAGCCGGAGTTGTTGTTAACAACTTTTAGCAAGCAAAAACTCTCTGACCTTCAGACAAAGTGGGAATAGGCTCACATTTTTGAGCCTCCACAGTCCTGAACATATGACTTTCATACCATCAACAGCATGGTCGCTGTGTGTCAGCTCTCTTATAGGAGTTCCAAACAAGAAAGCCATGGAAGGGGGACAAGGGATTTTCTTGCAAGTGCCACACAATGGCAAATGCCTCATCTGCGTTCACACCCATCATCTGCAGGAGAAGCTGGGCAATGGAGTTTTCCAGCTGAGCATGTCACTACTCAGTGGTTTGTCACTAATGTGAAATGGCTACTGGGCAAGAACGCTCAGTCATAATCAGGTACCCAGACTGCCAGAGGCTGTTGCTTGAAGAAAGTGGGAAAAAGTTTAGAGCCCATACTTTACAAAATCACCAGCATCGTGTTATTCAAAACTGAGGAAATATGCTTTAAAACAACAACAATAAGCAGACCTCCCCATGGGCTTCTGTTATTTTCTGTTGAGTGTGACAGTGTTGAAATGTGAGACTAGTCAAGGTTGCTTAAAACATGCCACGATGTATTTAGAACCTCTGAGCTTTCATCTTCCTCTCAGCAAATGGCCATATTTGTGGCGTTATAGAATACCATGTTCAATTCACTTCAAAGACAACAAAAGGAACAAGGTAAGTTCTCCCAAAGGACAGATTTTAGGAAGCCTTTTCAGTTGTCTAGACCAAACATGACTGAACTACCTCGTTTCTTTGGCTAGCATGTGTGGTGTACCTGCCGTGTGCCAGCTAGTTGGGAGCTGGTACAAAAAGGATGAATGAAAGAATCATGGAGATGGGTTTATAACCAGGAGCAAGCATGGTGATCCAATCTTGAGGTGTCATTTCAGCTAATGTAATTCTGAAGACACTAAGTGCAGCAGACTCAATTAGGTTGTCTAACATACAGAGAATCCGCCCCACATTCTGTCAGTTCACCGACAGCGAAACATGATGCTGATGCCTGGTTAGCAGCCCAGGAAAGTTTGCCGGGGCAGAGGAGGCTTGTGAAGGCTCTG
Source organism: Ondatra zibethicus (assembly GCA_004026605.1). Taxonomy (NCBI): domain Eukaryota; kingdom Metazoa; phylum Chordata; class Mammalia; order Rodentia; family Cricetidae; genus Ondatra; species Ondatra zibethicus. The sequence continues at coordinate 154,683 of PVIU01000787.1, forward strand.
AGGAGTCTGTTATGATTGTCTGTGCTGAGAATTCTGTTAGGGTGAATGTCAGGGTGGGATGGCTGCCCTGGGCCCTTTCCCTGCTCTTTTAGCCTCTGGTTTGTAAGCTCCCCAAGGGCAGGAATGTTTGTCTGTTTTGTTCACTGGTATAATGCCACCCTATGGGAGGGTACAACGGGCCAAACCAGCAATTCTACTCACTCAGCCAGCTTACATATAAGGGACACAAAACAGCCACATCTCAGAAAAGTCTCCCCAGAGTCATGAGTGATGTCTTATAGCTGCATAGGAATGTCCCCTTCGGTTTGCCTTCTACCACGTATATACTCAGCAGCCTCTGGGGGCCACGTACAGCTGGGGCAGAGTTTGTCCAAGGAAATGATTCGCAGTAATTCTTTAACTAGCATGTGTTGTGTGTCCTCTGTGTGCCAGTTGGGAGCTGGGACAGAAAGGGTGGTGAATGAAAGGAACTTGACGATGAGTTCCTAAAGCAACGATTGGTGCGTATGTGGGGTCAATATTTGCTAAATGCAGAGACTGCTGTCCATTTCATTAGAGTTTTTTTGGCATTTTGGTTAGCCTCCAGGTTACTGAGAAGTTTTCTCTGGGTATACATTTAGGCCATTTGAGTTTTTTTGTGGTTTTGTTTTAGTTTGGTTTGTAAACAAACTCTTGAGTAGGCATCATTATACTCTGTACTGTCCCTTTTCAATTATTTCCATGGGCAAAGTCTCTAGAAATGGGACTTCTAGGTCAAAATTCTGTGTGTTTTAGTAATTTTCGATACATATTTCAGATTTTCTGGAAGGATTATTTTGCTTTAGACTTCCATTGGAAATAATCAAAAGAGTGTGTTCTTCTGATTATTTCATAATCTCTTGCTCTTCTCAGCAATCCATAGTGAATTTTATTTTATTCTGATAAATATGTAGTTTAGGAGAGGTTACCTCTGTAAGTCTAATTATGTTTTGGGTAAGTTTAGTTTTTGATTTGTTTCTGAGTTGCTCTATGGTGGCATCTCCATGCCTGCAAAGACCACACTTGGATCACATTCGTCTCCCCTTAGTGCTCTCTTCTACCCCCTGGCTTTCTCCTGCATCCTCCTCTTACCCCCTTCCTATTCCTCTGCTGCCTCTCTTCTACCCCCTGGTTCTCTCCTACATCCTCCTCTTACCCCCTTCCTATTGCTCTACTGCCCCTCTTCTACCCCTCGCTCTCCCCTGCATCCTCCTCTTATCCCCTTCCTATTTTTACTTGTTTTTCAGATTTTACATGCAAGAGAAAACAAGCTACTTGAATTTTAAGAACTTCTTGTAGGTTAAAGATTGGAACTCTTTCTTGATTGTACTTTATCTGTTAGTTTTGTAGTATTTTTGCATGTATGCATGCTAATCTTGCCAGGGGACAGTTTCAGGTGTCATTCCTCAGGAGCCATCTACCCTTGGTTTGCTATTTTGAGGCAGGGTCTCTCACTGGTCTCGAACTCTCCAAGGAGGCTATGCTTTTTGGCTGTTGATTGAGCTCTAGGGTTCTGCCTGCATCAACCTCTTCAACTTTGGGATTACAAATGTGTACCACCAAGACTGACCTTTTACTTCTCTGTTCTGGGGTCAAATTCAGGTTCCTGTACTTGCAAGTCAAGCATTTTACAGATTGAGCCAGATCCCTAGCCTACAAGTTACCTTCTAAGAACTGTTATTTTCTATATTTTTTTCCTTAAAATTTCTCCTTTGTTATCACTTTTCATTTCAAGATGACAAGTTTGTACTTAAAATTTTCTTCTAGTACTTCTAGGCTTCAGTTTGTATGAGGACATCACTAAGTCCTGAGGGTTTCACTTTCTTATGAGACGTCAGGTCATGCTCTTATTTGCCTCAAATTTCTCTCCATTCAGTATATTTAATATTTAAATATTTAATAGCTTGATTTCCCCATTGTGGTTTAGGGTGCTTCTTTACACATGAGTTTTTCTGGTGTTGATCTCCTCCCTTAGACCTGGTGCTAGTTAGTTTTCTGTCAACACAAACTAGAGTCATGGGAAAAGGAAGTCTGAATTGCAAAAATGCCTCTACCAGATTTGTCAATAGATAAGTCCATGAATATTTTCTTGATTAATAATTGATGTGGGAGGAACCAGCCTCCTGTGGGTGGTGCCATCCCTGGGCAGCAATCCTGTGCTGTATAATAAAAGCATAAGAGCAGGCCAGCAAGTAGCATTCCTCAATCCCTGCCTCCAGCTCCCTGCTTGAGCTCTTGCCCTGGCGTGTCTTGATAATGAACTCTAACCTATAAGCCATATAAACACTCTCCTCTCCAAGTTGCTTTTGGTCATGGTGTTTATCACAGCTAGATCACAGCTAGATCAGTCCCCATCATTCTATATTAGTCCTCTCTTCTGTAACCTAATATCAGATTCCTTCATAGCAACTTAAAAACATGTTCTTCAGCCGGGCAGTGGTGGCGCACGCCTTTAATCCCAGCACTCAGGAGGCAGAGGCAGGCAGATCTCTTTAAGTTCAAGGCCAGCCTGGTCTACAAGAGCTAGTTCCAGGACAGGCTACAAAGCTACAGAGAAACAAAACAAACAAAACCAAAACCAAGCCATGTTCTTCAGTCTTACTCTTGCTGGTCTATCTTATTACAGTTTTTTTTTTGACTGTTTTTATGTTTATTTACCCACTCAAATTTTTAAATTTATTATCTTATTTATTTTGTATCCTGGCCACAGCTTCTCCTCCCTCCTCTCCTCTTAGTCCCTCCCCCAATTCTCTCCTCTGTTCCCACCCCCAAATCCACTCCTCCATTTCTATTAGACAAAGGGCAGGCCTCCCATGGATATCAACAAAACATGGCATATCAAGTTGCAGTAAGACTAAGTACCTCCCCATGTATTAAGGTTGCGCAAGGCAACCCAGTATGAGCGGTAATGCAGTAACCCCTGTTCCTACTGTTAACATATATGCAGCATGACTAGGTCAGTCCTATGCAGGCTCCCTGGTTGTTCATTCAGACTCTGTAAGCCCTTATGAGCCCAGATTAGTTGATTCTGTACCTAGCCAAATTTTGAACGTATCCTCAGTCAAGCTAAAAATATGCTGAAGTGTGTTTATTGGCCTTGCATTCAAGATATAATTTTAAATTGAGAAAATTAACAAAGTTATTATTCTAAGTTGTGTATGCTCATTGGATTTTTTTCTTTCATGTGCCAGAGAACATTTTCTTAGCAAACTACTTATTCTAATGAAGTATACAAGTGTATTTGTATTGTATTGTATGAATTATGAATGAGATTTCTTTTTTTGAAAACTATGTTCTTCTTTGTAGCAGTTAGGACCTGTAAATTAGAAGAAGCTACTGACTTAAAAAACCAGCCCTTGGTTAAATCATCTATTTTTTTTCTAATTCATGTGTAAGCCAAGTATTTGGTGTTAAGTGGAAATTGATTCAGAATAAAAATTTCACATTCATAAACCTAAAAGAAATGTAAAGGAAATAGATAAATTAATTTTAATGATATATTTACTTTTATTCAAACATTAAATGTCATAATGTAAATGATACAAGATAATACATTAATACATAATACCAAATATATACATGATATATAACCATATATTTGCTTTAATCTAATATATCCACAATGCTACCACTTCATCATGTTATATTTTTATATAAATAGTTATATAAAATTACGAGATTGCTTTGTTGATTATTTGTGCTAAGTTTTACAGATATGGTCGGCATGTTGTATTTATAGGGTATCTCAATTTGAACCGAGCCTGCTTCAGATGCTCAGGGGCTACGGAACAGCAGAACTACAGTCAGTACCGCTAGCGTGTGCTAGCACATTAGGATTGGCTAGGATGCCCAATGTGTCCAGTCTTATGGTGGAAACAGTGGCTCAGGCAGTTTATAAAAACTAAATGTATAGAGTAGAGATGAAGCTTTCACGCTTCCTTCCTCACAGCAGAAGGCAGTCATGTGTCCTAAAACCTCAGACACGATGGTAGTGCGGCATCGCTTCTGCTTGTGAAATGACCTTCTTGTGGCAATTTACGGTCTGATTGAGCATATTGTGGCATCCTGTCTTTTGAAACCTGTCGTTTGGGTTTTGGTTTCTTAAAAATAGATTTAACAAACAAAAGCCAATCTTTCCTACATTTTACTCATTTTTATTTCATTGATAACAAATGTGAAATAGATGTAACCTTCGACTGTGTGTTTTTATGTAAGGCCCTTTTCACCTTCTCCCCTGCTGGTCTGAAGGACATAGAACTGGGCTTCATGGATTATTTACACCTCTAATTGCCTTGGCAAAGAGAAGTGTCGGTGTTAAGTTAAACCTCTATTCGTATTTTGTGCACACTATCTTTGAAGATGGCTGATCTTGAGCCTTCTGGGACTATGCTCAATGGTATCAGCTTAGTCATGTGACAGACATTTCAAGTAGGCACTGCTAGGAAAGGCAAAGCCAGCCTGTGTGCTGAACCAGGGAGCCGCTTTAGTGGGTCAGCCCTGCTTAGCTGAAGTATGGGAAGGCTTTAATGATGCAAGCAAACTCAGGTGAGCAGGGGTGAATTCAAAGGTTGCTTTGTTTTGATTCCAGTCTGGAAGGGTTGAGCTTGTAATTGGCTTAGGCCCTGCCAAAACTCTGGTCGCCAAGGTAAAGTGAACTTGGTATAAAAGCCGTTTCCTTCCAGTCTTTCAATCATCTTTTCTCCTCTTGGCAGCTCCTTACTCTCCTGGAGATGTAGTCTAACTGCAGTCTTGATAATCTACAGAGCTCTGACTTGGTACTTTTAAAACAGGACACAACAAAAGGGTTTTTGGTTTTGTTTTGTTTTTTCTACCTCCTCTCCAACATTTGTTGTCTATGGTAGCCATTCTGACTGAAAAGGGCAAACTAGTGCAGCCATTATAGAAATCAGTATGGTGGTTCCTCCGCAAAGAGCTCTCAGTGACTCATCCATAGCACTCCTGGACAGATACCCAAAGGACTCCATATCCTACCACAGAGAATTTATAAATTCATGGTTTCTGCTGATAAGTTCATGATGTCCAGGAAATGGAACCAGCCTAGAGGTCCATCAACAGATGAATGGATAATAATAATGTGATACATACATACATATACAATGGAATATTATTCAGCTATAAAGAAATATGAAATCATGATATTTGTAAGGAAATGGATACATCTGAAAACTATAATATTGGGAGAGGCACCTGAACTCAGAAAGGCAAAATCTCCACGTGCTCTGTCATATGTTGATCTTGGCTATAATGTAATCATATGTGTATGTAAACAGGTATAGGTGGAATAAAGTGTCAGGAAGGAGACAAGAAAAGGTAGTGGTGGGTGAGTAGGAAGGATGGATGATGTGCAGAAGGACTGGAAAGAGGAAAAGAAACCAGAACAGGGAGACCACAAGGGGGAACCAGAGGTTACCAGGGAGTGTGGGAAAAGGGAAGGAGGCCCACAGAGCACACTTTGAGAATTTCGTGATTGTATGGAAGGTGTTGTTTGCTACTTTTAAATTGTTCCAGGGCAAGGGGTTTGTAACCCAATGTTTTCCCCGTTTTTCTTTGGTTTAAAACTATTAAATCACTACTTAATATGTAAATTGCATTGCTATACATAGAAACGTTGTTTTAAAAGTAAAAATATTCACACACACACTCACACACAGATGCAAACATCTTGCCACCATTTCCCCAACCCTCAGTGCCTACCGCAGTGATTGGTGTGCCCCAGGAACAGATACCCTGTCTTCATTGAAGATGCGGGTACCTAACACAGCATGGACTTCAGGCCTTTGCACTTGTGGCAGTCTCGATGCTGATCCAGACAGACCTACCAAGGCTTCTGAATAACATTGTTTGCATCTTCTCCACTGCTGCTCTTGGATGACAGTCTAAACACACTGACTTCAGGTGGCAGAGTTCAGGCTCTGAGGGCCTCCATCGCCCATGACCACAGCTCCCAGACTCCTGTTCCCGTGGTATCATTCAGTAGCAGGGACCAGCTGACCCTTTCAATTCTCTAATGTATCTTACTCTTTTTCTTTACCTCAGGCCATGTCCTATCTCTGGTCAAAGAAAAGCAACATCTCCATGCATAAGTATTACCCAGATTTGGTATGTTGTACCTTATTAGGGATATGCTGTATTAGGAATATGTTGGGTTCCTTCTGCCATCTATGTCAGAATTGTAATAAATGTTCTCAGGTAAACTCTGTCCGTTTTACTAATTTTGTTTATTCCCACTGGTGGGGGCTGACGTTAGAAAAATGACATGGAAAAATGGTCTACCATCTTTAGTGCAAAATTTGCTCAGTATGGGCAAGGCAGTGGCAACTTTTGTGTGAACTAAGTGGTACTCAGTGCTTGCTTCATGGTCTTATTGGGGGCTTCTAAACCATTCTGAGGCCCAGACAAGTCTACGTGGATCAAAGGTTGTGTGTTATCTCTTAGGTGACAATGATGTGTATCAGTGTCCCAGTACACTGGTGTAGATCCGTGAGTTTACGTGATGGCAGAGAAGATGAGGAACAGAGTGTGGAAGACCACAGTGGTTACTAGCCAAGAATCCAAATTTTATCTTATCACCTGGTTACCAGATGCTGATAATTTTATTCCTTTTAATTCCTCTTCACGGGAATGATCAAGTTCATGAGATGATACGGCTCTAAGTTTGGAAGCTTTTCTCTCAAATTGTGAATTGATTATTCAATTCAATATAACCAAATGCAAAGTGTACATGGTTTGTTTTTAGCTGTGTTCCAACCACTCTACAAGCTTGTTGACGATGAGCAGCGCCAGCGCTCACGGTCTGCTAACCTTCTTGCCCTTGTTATGTAGGGGGCAACTGTTATATCCATCCTGTGTTTGAGGGCCAAAAATGTATTATTACTTTTCAGCTAACAGGGAAGAGGGGGAAGCTTAGCACCTTGGCAAAAAAAGGTTTTTGAAACATCTTTGGTGACTTTATCTCCAGGGAGGAGGCGTCCCTGTCAGATCCCTATAGATGCCTCTAAGGACTGTATCTGAAGCGCCTTCACCGACAAGATCTTAACTTTCTTAAAGCCAGTAGAAGAGGGAAAGTTCTGAGTTATTAGTTCAGTTTAACACCAGGTAGCCCCCTATTCCTGTCTTTAAAAAAAAAAAAAAACCAGGAAAGAATCATTGCACAGGTTGACTTTTTGTTAACTACAAAGTGAATATAATTAGCAAAAGGAAAAAATTAAGGCCCTCTTAATTTCCCCAGATACCTACTCGAATTTTCCCTGCTCCTATTAAGTCACTCTCCCCATGGAGCTTATTATTGGGGCTTGCAAAACTATCTCCTATATATTTGAATGTTCACTAATACCGAAGATCAAAGCTTTTTGTCTCAGCTTGACAGTTCTCTTCGTGTCAGGCATCTTTCTGTATCTTCGACTGGAATCGTCTTACAAAGACATCCACTGAAGCAGTTGAATGGCATCGTTTCTGTCTGTGCTTCTTGTGGTTTGTTCTGTTCACTGGCAGCTGTTGATCATGGAAACCATAGACAAGTAGAGTGTGTTTGCTTGTGACAGACA
>PVIU01000787.1:162365-269092 GCA_004026605.1 Ondatra zibethicus
GGGAGGGAGGGAGGGAGGGAGGGAGGGAGGGAGGGAGGGAGGGAGGGAGGGAAGGAGAGAGGGAGGGAGGGAGAAAAGGAAGAAAGAAGGCAGGAAGACTAAAACAACAACAACACAAAATAAGGTAAGGTAATCACTGGGTATATCAACCACACTCCAGGGCAGGCCCCATGCCCTGGAGGAGTTGGCCAACCCAAAACAGGTGTTCTGTTTGACATCTTACACTAGCATCTTATAAAGAATTCCTTTGAGAGAAAGTGAAATGAGGCACTTAGACTTCCCTGTAAGACTGCTTTCAAAAGTACTGTGGCTTTGGGGAAGTCACTGTTAATCTCCTTGCAAATACCAGCTTCCTTTGGCAGAAGGCTAATAACTGCCAATAACACATCTGCTTTGAAAAGGGAGGAAAGTCTGGTTACACAGTAGAAATTTGGGGGAGCTCCTAGCATGCCCAGGGAGCCCCCACCCAAAGAGTGTGATTTATTCACACTGGGAAGACGGTTGAAACGTGGGAGACGTGAGTGGCTTGGGCTACAGGTGCCGGTGGAGCTGACGATAAAGGGGCATACAGAGAACACAACTTGAGAGTCCAGCAGATTCGTTGATAGAAAAGATGTAGTGTGTTGAAATGAGAGTCCAAGTTTGGGCCTGTGGCCAAACGGTGGCACCATTACTAAGCTAAACTTACTTCCACCCCAGAAAGGGTTGGGAGCAACACGCAAGACATGAGAAGGCTCATTCTGCCCGGCGTGGCCTCTATTCATGGCTTCAGAAAAGTTCTTGAAGCTTTTGTTCCATCCATCCCCTCAGCATGCTGAGGCTGTGTGTAGGTGTCACTGCTTTAATGTCACCAAGAGCTGGGGCTGGGGCTTTGAAGTTCTGCAGCCCACCAGCTGTCAGTTACACACCCCAGTCTCATCTCTTCAGTGGAGGTTTCTGTCGCCTTTTCTAGCCACATCATGACAAGCTAAGGGATGCCAGCTCTGCCCTACTTGGATCTGTGCACATAACCCTTAGGTCTGCGCCTTGTCTCACCTAACCGGGCTTGGGTTGTTCAATCCTGCCCACGTGCTTATGCCGACCAGGTGTCCCCAGTGCCACACTCAGTCTCGTGGTTACACTAGGGCAGAATGCTTCTTCATGGCTTTGCTAGTTTTCTAGCCTCGTGTAGTGTGCACTTGGGTGTTTTGCATGCCAGGCAGCTACACCACCTTTCATAAATGGCCAAACAGAGCGCTCCAGCTTTCTCCATGGTAGGGTGTTCAGAGGTAAAAGCTTTTGTTCTGTTTGGCACACAGAATATGTTGTTGTGTGCCCTACTGATGACCCACCCCACTAAGGTTGTAGCTGGACTTTAGTTCCTTCACTAGGTGGTTTTGTTTCTGTTCTTTGTGTATTTTTTGTGATTGAAGGATTGTTTTAAAAGAATCAAGGTAGATTTTCGATTCTTTATTGCAGAGTCACAAGGGAGTTAAGAAGCAGGTGCCAGTCAAATGCCTGTGAATCATCCCGAGAATAATGTGACATCCAGGTGATGTTATTTGGGTTCTTTGGTGGCTTGTATTCAAACGAGGTGAAGTCAGCGAGAGCCAATTATTCATCTGCCTGTTTTATATCATAAAATGCTTAAGTGCTTCCAAAGGAGAAAAATTGCTGAGCCTCATGGTTGCTTATTAATACTTTCCCAGGATCCTCTAGGAGCTGGCTAGCTCATTCAGAGCTGGAATCCAGTGGTGTCTTCCTATAAGGACACTGCTTCTGCCGTCTCTAGAGTTAACTGTCCTACGAACAGTCATTGTGACTCAGTGTCTTACTTTTCTGTGTTCCAGTTGTTGAGAACTTGCTTGCTGGGCTAGCATGGTATAACTGGTTCCGTGACCTTGAAAATGGTGTTTTTCTCTTTTCATTAAAGTATGATTACATCAGACAAAAAAGTAAAAAAAAAAAAAAAATAGAGAATTACATCATCTCCACTCCTCCCTCCAACCCGGTCCATGTCCCTCTACCTCCTTGCAAATTCATAGCCTCTTTTCAATTATTTTTTGTTTTGTACATACATATATATGGAAATATACATATATATTATGTATACTTGTGTAAATATAACCAGCTGAATCCATTTGGTGCTATTTGTATGTATATGTTGTAGGGCTGGCTACTTGGTACTGGATAACCATTCGGGAGGGGGGCTCACCCCTGGAAAAGACTCTCCCTCTCCCAGCAGAAGCTGATTGCCTGTAGCTCTTCATTTAGACGCGAAGCCCTGTTAGGGTTTCCCCCTGTACATTGGCATGTCAGTTGGGGTTTTCATTGTCAGGGTCTTATTTAAGCAGATGTAGTGTTGAGATTTCATAGGTGCAGGGGCAGAGGTTGTGTTGTAGATGTATCAACACGGGATAGGCACCCCGTTGGCAATTGTCCTCTGCATTTTGACTAGATGTAGCTTTCTGAAGGTATCTGCTCCAAAAAGAAGACCCTTTGATAAGGGATAAGAGCTATACTTACCTATGTATTATATATATATATATATATATATATATATATATATATATTTTAATGGTAAGATGATTTGTTTCTGGGGCTGAGATAGAACTTAAAAGCCATTTTTTTGCAACACAGATCTGATACAAAATGTTAGCGGTGGTTTGCGGACTCCTTTCCTGCTTGAATCCCTTCCTGTCTAGGGAGGGATCACACCTCTTGAGACAATTCATCCCTTTCTCATGCAGCTCTTTCTAGCTAAGAAAACTGCGCATCAACCATGTGCTCTGTTCATGTCTTGCTGTGCCAAGTGTCTCCCATGCTGTAGTTGCGCAGTTGACTTTCTTTAGCCTTCCTATATGACTTCAACTTATGGAATCTTTCTCAATCTTGCCTTCTGATTATTTTGTGCTATGTTTATCCTTATCCTGCCATTTGAACCCAGGAGTTAGGCTGAGAATTTTGACTAACTTATGTACTCTGTGCAAGGGAACCTCTGGGACACCACTGAGGCCTGTGGGGCAGGGTTATGAGCTCTCTTGCTCTGTCCAGTTGCCTTGACTTTTATCTCTACTCCATTTGCTCTACTGTGCCTGTGGCATTTATATTGGTCCAATTTCCATTGCTCTAATAAAAAATAATAAAATAAAATTATGAAGAAAGATGGTCTGTTTTGGCTCGTAGTTCTTGAGGTCCAAGGCCCAGAGTCCACATCTGGTGTGGCATTGGTATAGAGGTGATACATGTCACTAGATAGGGAAGGAGAGAGACAGGGAGAAGGAGAGAGAAATCTGGTGTCCCTCCTTCACTTGTGAAACCATAGGGATTCCGTCATGGGGATTGCACCCTGACCTCACCTACTTCTAATTCAGCCACGGGGAGCTCACCCTGAGCTCATCTACTCCTAAGGAGTCCCCAAGGCCTCCACCTCTAAATTGTTTCATTCTCTTAATGCCCCACAGTGGTAATTAGATTTCAATGCATGAACCATTGTGGGACACTCGTAAGCCACACACAAACCATGCAGCATGCATGTGGCACCCTCTAGCCCACATCGCCATGGTACCGAGTCAGCTGACCTTGCTGCTGAATTACAAGTCCATGTTCCCAGAAGAGGCCTGACTCTATTCCTGTCTGGACTGTGTTGGTCCTGATATCTAGGGTTAGGTACTAGACCAGGGAAAGAAAGGAAGTAGGAACCAAGAACAGCCCATGCTTGAACTTTACAGAAGGTTTCACCTGCTTGAAGGTCTGTATCACTACAGAGCCATGGATTGTAATAGGATGGTAGTCTGTCTGTCCCATCCCCCTCCCTAGAACCTCACACATGATAGACAAACCCTAGACCACTAACCTGCATTATACCTATTATTTTTAGTAAAAAAAAAATGAAGTGCTGGAAGTGGTGACCTTTAACCCCAGCATTCAGGAGGCAGAGGCAGGCAGACCTCTGTGAGCTCAAGGCCAGCCTGGTCTACATTGTGAGCTCCAGGCTAGCCAAGGCTATATAGTGAGACCCTTTCTTCAATGGGGCAGGGGAGAAGAGGGTAGAAAAGAAGAAAAGAAAAAGAAAGAAGTTCATTTATGGAAGCCTGCTGGTTTCTGGTCATTAAACCATCTTCTTAATTATTTCTTTCCATCAATGTTTGACTGACATTGTCTTCTAAATCATGGGACAATAGGAGTTTTGTTCAGGCTTAGGTAATAAAAAGAACACTTTCTAAAATGGCATACCTTTTCATGTATCCTCTATTTATGTATATATTGAAATAGCTCCTTCAGAGTAATTAAATCCTACTCAGCCTTCCCTGAATTCTCAGTGTGAATAGAAGATGTTCTTCTTAGCTTCCAAATTAATCATGTTCAAAACATTTCTACAAGTCCTCAGAACACATGAGCACAGATCTAGGAGCGTGGCGAGCACATATGTTGATTCCTAATTTCCTGATGTGTAAACAGTGCCTTGTGATGTATGAAATTTGGTCCTTTAGAATATGGGGACAGTGGGATTTTTGTTTTATTGTTTATTTTTTTGTTTTGTTTTTAGATCCTCTGTTGTGCACCATGGCTCTATGTTATGACATTTCACTTAACTATAATCCAGGCTCTCACAATTCTGGAGAGAGAGAGAGAGAGAGAGAGAGAGAGAGAGAGAGATTAGCTATATGATACAATATCTTGTAGGTGCTATCTTAAAATATCTTAAAACAACAAGAACCCCTTCCTACACACCCCCCCATTGTCTTCCTTTTGCTCTAGTTCTCTGCCTTCCTGGTTTTCGATGCTGCTTCTGTATAGACAGTGAAGTGAAACAGGAATTCCGCTTCTGTTATCTGTTAACTTTGCACATCTATTTCAGGCACGGCCTGTCTCATCAGTTTCTTGCATCCCAAATGAATGGGGAAACCATTTTGGTGGCCTCTTTAACATTTTTAAAAACACATTTGCTCCATTCTTGGATACCTGTGCTTGCATTCGCTCATGACCATCTAAGCCTGTGTCCTTCCTTTTGGGGTCTCCTTTAACTTGTTCTAGGAATTTCTGTCCAACAAAAGTGGAGTCTGCCAGTGGCATCTGCCAGTGGCCCCACAGACTGCCCCAGCCACACAATTGTCCCCCACATTCAGAAGGCCTAGTTTGGTCCTATGCAGGTTCCCTGCTGTCAGTCCAGAGTCAGTGAGCTCTCACCGGCTTAGGTCATCTCTTTCTCCCTTCATGGTCTTGACCCCTTTGCTCATATTTCCGCTCTCTTTGACTGGATTCTGAGAGCTTGGCCCAGTGCTTAGCTGTGGATCTCTGCAGTTGCTGATGAAGGTTCTATGACAACAATTAAGGTAGTCATCAGTGTGATTACAGAGGAAGGTCAGTTCAGGCACCCTCTCCACTATTGCTTAGGTCATCCCTGTGGATTCCTTGGAATTTTCCTAGTGCTAGGTTTCTTGCTAGCCCCATAATGGCTCTCTTAATCAAGATTATCTCTTCCCTTACTCTCCCTTGTGGCACAATTATTAAAAATCAAGAGACAGAAATTGGGGTTCGACCTGAAGGTCAGAAAAGCAAAACAGCCAGCCACTGGCTCTTACCTCTACCTCAGTTGAAATGGCGACCCTGCCTCCAGGAATCTCAGAATGAGACTGTGAGTGAGAGCTGTCTCCTCCCATTTTATATTCCTCTCCAGGGCTGGGATTAAAGGCATTCAGGCAGTTTTTATAGCAAACTAGTGTGGCTACTGGGATTAAAGGTGTGTGTCACAACTGCCTGGTCTGTAAGACTGATCAGTGCAGCTGTTTTACTCTCTGAACTTCAGGCAAGCTTTATTTATTAAAATACAAATGAAATGTCACTACAGTCCCTCTCTATCCTTCCCCCATTTCGGTCACCCAGTTCCCTCATGTTCTCTTCTCCCCTCTCCCTCCCCTTCCACCCTCTCTTATACCCCCTGCCCATGCTTCCAATTTTCTCAGGCGATCTTGTCTATTTCCCCTTTCCAGGGGAATCCATGCATGTCTCTCTTAGGGTTCTCCTTGTTACCTAGCTTCTCTGGGACTGTAGACTGTAGGCTGGCTATCCTTTGCTTTATGTCTAATATCCACTTATGAGTGAGTACATACCATATTTACCTTTCTGGGTTTGGGTTACCTTACTTGGGATGGTTTTTTCTAGTTCCATCCATTTGCCTGCAAATTACGTGCTTGACAATGCCCTGAGCATGGGGCTATAGCTAGTCCAATCCTCAGGGCCTTGTGTGAGCACAAACTGGCCACTAAAGCGTTTACATTTTGTCTCCGAAGTGGAATGCACATTCCCCATGCATCCCCAAATCATTAAAGACAACATTCCCTCATTAAAGTTTCAACAGTAATCATATACAGCAACTTTAAGACAATTTCAAACATGCTTAAACACAACAATAAAAGTAAAAATAATAAATCTAGATACTTCATTTTTCTCTTCCAGGCTTGTATGGAAGTCTTTGGAAGCTCTCATTTTGAAAAGCTGTTAAATATTGAAATGTGGATCTGAGAATGATTTCCTCCAGGTCCATTATTTATATCACTGATTTGCATTCAAGGAGTGTATGATGTAATCATTAGGAACAGGGACCTTGGAACCATGCTGCCTGTGGTTGATGTACCTCTACCACTTGCAAGCAATGCTTATTCTTTATGTTGCATTAAATTATTCTATATAAATCACCTAAAGCAATGTCTACCATGTGGTATACTTTTAGTAAGTTTTGGATATAACCAAAATATTGTTTCCCTTTTGATTAAAAACACATTAAAAATGGAAAGACTTCTAATTAGTTGTTAATTATTTTTATGTGTAATTAGTTTGTTCTGAGATTTATACAGATATGTATAATCTGTATTATACTCATCATGGATAAGCTGTAAAATATATATATTATATCTATGTAAGCATGTGTGTGCAAATAAGATGTAAAAATATGCTTAAGGCAAAGTACAGTAAAAAATATTATAATAAAGTGAAAAAAAATTACGTGCTTGAACTGGCTTTTTGGAGTCCATTCCTTTTGGAGGGATACCTTGCTCGACCTAGATATAGTGGTCCTGCCTCAAAGTGATGTGCCAGATTTTGTTGACTCCTCATAGGAAGCCTCCCCCTCTCTGAGGAGTGGATGGGTGGGATGAGTAGAAGGTGGGAGGAGCCAGAGGAAGGGAGGGAGTAGGAACTAAACAAACAAACAAACATAGAAACAGGCCAAATCCTAGATTATCAACTCACTAAGGAATTACATCAAAGGGAATGTAGCAAATTAGCAGCTGTATTATTCAATTATCTACATTTCCAGGAAATGAACTTTCTATTTGGTTTCTCATTCTTCCAACATATTTAGCAAATAAATGTCTGTGGCCCGTGTCACCTCAGGGGGCCTTCATAAAATCAGAGGGCCTTGCTGAGCCAGTTCTGCCCTTTGCTGGCCCAGGGAAATCTGGCCCTGCCTCTAGCTGGACACTGAAGTAAGAGAGCATGAACTCTCATGGGACAGCTGGCCCTTGTACTCTCTCAACACAGGTGATGGAGACTCGGCCCTGATGACATGGTCATAGGGAAGCTGGCTCTGCCCTCTCACTGGAGGTTGGTAGCCCTAGGGGCCCAGACCAGTGACAAGCTCAGCTACCACCCATGCAGTTGTGTTGGCCCACCCTAGTATCTAACTCACCCAGGATCTGCTGGGGCTTGTGAAGGAACCGGTTCTGTGGAACAATACAGGATCCGCAGGATCTCCATGACTTAGGGCAGGCCCGAGGGATATCCCAGAGGAGTTCCGGTGAGGATTCATTGAGCGAGGATGGTGTACCAGAAACCAGAGCCCTTGAACTAGACCAGTGACTCATTGCAATAAACTTTTGCTAGTAAAGCTGATTGGACAAAAGGGTATAGTGTGTGACATACCGCTCCCAATGCCACCAGGATGAATGAAGAAGTGTTGGAGAGGTGGGAAGGGAAAGAAGGAGAAGTGAAGAGGTTTCTTGTTTTGTTTTGTTTTGTTTTTTGATTTGTTTGCTTGCTTTCTTTTTTGTTTTGTTTTAATTTTTTTAAATTTTCTTTTAGAGGGGGCACTGCAGGGGTGAGGGGAGGATATGGAAGGGCTGGGAGGTGAGGGGAATTAGGGTACAAGATGTGAAATTCCCAAAGAATCAATAAGGAGATTATGTTTAAAAACAAAGCAAACAAAACCCAGTGGAGTCTGAATGTTCCTCCATTTTCTTCTCTCTTCAGAGACTTTCACAGTTAGTCAGCATGTTGCCTTAGCCAATTAGGCTTCTCTCCTTTTGGGATCATGGTAATAACTTGAAATGTGTCCTGAAGTGCCTAACTTAGCCTAGCATTCCCCTCTTTGATTGTCAAAGCTCCCTGTCCCTTTGCATCTTTTAGTACCCTTCCTGCTTTACCACTTTTCCATCAGTTGGCATCCAGTCCACAGGTGCAGCTCCATCAGCAACATTTCCAAGACCTTAGAGTAGACATTGAGGCTTAGGCAAGCTGCCAGTGCTCTTAGCTGACTGTGACTTCCAGGATGTCTGATAGCCGTCTCGCCGTGGAAACCCCCTTGGTACTAGTCAGTCAGCTTGGTAGCATGTTCTCCGTTCCTTTTTCTCTCAGACCAAGTGGTCCATGGGGTGTTTCTAAGCCGATGTCATCGAATCCCCCTCCATCTTTCATTGTGTTTCGTGCCTTTCCAGTTGAGCGTGATGTTAGCATTAGTAAATGCTTTATTGCCACTTCTAATAACTCAACCTGCCCAAAGTGATTATTTTTCTAGGACGACTCCCAACTGTGGCTGCCACAGAGACTGAGGACTTAGTCTGTGGGAGGCCCAACACTAGGCATCCATCCATCTTTATGGAGTTCTGCTTATGGCGAGGCTTCTGTTCTGAAAGGCAGGATTCTCTGCCTTAGTGTTTCCCACTTAGGATTCCTAGTACTACTTTTAGAGCTTGCTGCGCTCAGCGTGACTCCAGGAAGTGTTCCGCCATCATTTTCTTCCTGTTGTAGAGAAATGATGTTGATGTGTTTTCACACTTGTCTATTTTTAGATTCGTTCCCACAGAGGCCCTTAAAGAAAACTACTATTTACTATGTATGGAAAAAGCAGGTCCTTATAGTAAAGTATCCTAGTAGCTATTGTGATAGGGGCAAGATTATTAGGATCTGAGAATTTCTGGATACCTTATATCAAAGTAGAAAATTTAGTAAACATTTAGTGTATATATAGGACTTCTCTACAGAGTGGTTTATGTTACCTCCCTATATTAGAGCAACATAGCCAATAATACTTAAATGTACTTTTACTCCTGATCTAGCCTTGCTGCCTAAGTTAGGGGCGTCTATAAATCTGTTATTCTCACTTGTAATATACATAATATGTGTGCACATGTGTGTACATTACTCAGTAAGTATGTCATAGATTTATCAGGTTTTTACATCAGAGGCACATTCCTCATATGGAAACTTCCCTGTGTGATGCATCGAAGAAGAATGATAAAGGATATGTTCTGATATGGAAGTGAAATCCATCAGGGCTATGTGGGTCTGGAACCCCTTAACTGGAAACACTGTGTAGAAATTGGAATTCAATGAAGAGATGGAGTCACATTGAGCTGTGGAATGAATGAGTGGATGGCTTCGTGTGTCCACTAGTGTTAGTGTTTTAGCGCTAAGGGAGATTTCATTGGTTTTTTAGTTATGTATTGACTCAGCTGCTCACTGCTTCTCTGGCCATGAGAGAAGTGGGGCTTTCTTATTTATTGATATAGATATGAATAATTTGTATTGGTATGGATTTTGCTTTATTGATATAAATTTAAGGTCAATCTTGTTATATGTGTATGTATTTCTGATCTTGATTAAGGTATTGTGATTGTGTAGCTCATTTAAAAATGTAATGTATAATTAAGAAATATAGGTTAATAGATAATCATTTATAATAATCAAGCTTGTAGTCATGTTAGTTAGATTTTCTAGATGTGTATAGATATATTTCAGATAGGCATTCTTCATATCTTTCAAAGACTACAGAATATGGCATTTAAAATGTTTTAATAACTTAGGGCTTTTCATGACAATGAGACACGCCTGCTCCTGGCACCACCAATCTACTTTAATAGGAAGATGGGCATGAAAGAGACTCCTTATGGAATTGGTTAGCCATTGGGCAAGAAACTGCTCTTGCCTGGACTGATGCATAAACTGGACATAAAGAACCCACAGAGAGATGACTGCTAAACTTGTCTAAAGGTGAGATGATCCTTCAGGGTTCCTGTTTCATAAAAGAGTCTGCAAGGCATTCTGCAGGACACAAAAGAAAGTGACTGAACTGTCTTTAAGATTTCCTGCTTCATGGAAATGTTTGCTGGATACTATGGGCCTGTAGGCTAAAGATGGATGCCCCAACGATACAAAAGAACTTTAGGAGACTGTACAGGCAGTAAGATGTCTCTGTCAATTCTAGAGTTTTGGAAGTTACTTACTTCCAGTTTACATAGGTAATATTATATCCTTCTGAAGTCTTTGATGCAGTTAAAGAATAGATAGATAGTTATAGTTTTCCTTTGTTATGATAAAAGATAAAATAGATATAAATATTGTAATTGTAAAAACTGTAATTCTTGCTTGATAACTGTTTTGTTATATGTAATTTTACTATGTTAAAGTTAAAGCCTTCCTTTTTGTTTAAACAGAAAAGGGGAAATGGTGTAGGAGGTCCTTCTGTTTATGTGTTGCTTTCATTGGTTAATCAATAAAGAAACTGCTTGGACTGATAGGGCAGAACTTAGGCAGGCGGAGAAGACAGAACTGAATCCTGGGAGGAAGAAAGCAGAGTCAGAGAGCTACCATGGAGACGCCAGATCAAACATGCTAAATCTTTCCCGGTAAGCCACGACGTTGTAGTAAACACAGATTAATAGAAATGGCTTAAATCAAGATGTGAAAATTAGCTAATAGGAGGCTAGAGTTAAGGCTAGAGCCAAGCAGTGATTTAATTAATACAATTTCTGTGTGGTTATTTCGGGTGTAAGCTAGCCAAGCCGCTGGGACAAACAAAGGGACCTGCTCTCTATCAACAATTTATACAATTTATATCATTTTGAGGAGAATTCTTTTCAAAGTAAACCTAATTGTATTATAAAATATCTATTTTAAAGCATGTAGCCATACTTTATATTATGGGGTTAGGTTCTCTTTGTTACAAGTTTGTTGTTTTTTGTTTTTTGTAACTTAGGTTTAAAGGTAATGGGTTTGGGTCACAGCTGTTTGAACAAGAAGGTAATGAGAAGACACTAGTGATATGGAAAAGCTTTTCAGCTCTTGTATGAGTCCTTTGGGGTGGCATTCCACAGTGTTCCAGAATGTACTGGATGAAGAACTTAATTAGAGCAAGCAGTTGATCTGATCCAGCAAGTAGAGCCTGTTATAGAGGTTTCCCAAACCTTGATGACATATTGAGGAGGGCAGGGGAGCTCTGAGTTCAGGCAGAAATGCCGGTCATGACTGCAAGCCCAGGAACAGGACTCAGCATCTGGAAGAAGCTTGGGAAGGTACAGGGAGAGGCCGGTGAGCACATTTGCTCCACAGGCAAAAGCTTGAGGACATCTGGCAAGCAGGTTAAGTTGCTCCTGGGCACGAAAGTAAAGCTTTACAGACAGGCCAAGGTGGTTTGCGAGGTGGACCATCACTTCCGAGTACCACAGCTTCAGTTGGGTTACGCTCAGCATTCTTATGTCCAAATGGCTGTTAAGTTAAACGGGGGCACAGGATGTGAGTGATGCCTCAATACTTCTGTGGGTTTATCTCCAGAGGAAAGAGAGAAACTTTTCCAGGAGAAGTGGACACTGAACTGGAGGCAGCAGCAGATGTCCGCAGTGCAGAGTCTGAGCTGTGCCCAGTCCAGCAATGATTGTATTGTATTGATGTGCACAGCCTGAGCTGTGCCCGGTCCAGCAATGATTGTATTGTATTGATGTGCAGAGTCTGAGCTGTGCCCGGTCCAGCAATGATTGTATTGTATTGATGCAATTGAAATTTTCTTTCCCCCAGCTTTGCAGTCCTGGTCTGGAGACCTGAGGTTTAATTTCCATACTTGGGCAGGTGCTTCATTTCTTTAGTGCCTTGCTTCAAAGTATAGTATGAGAGCCCAAGCTGCCAAGTGCCCAGCTCACTGTCCCAGAGCTAAGGCCTGCCTTCTGTCCTCCCTCTCTGACCAGCTCCCAATTGAACATTCAAAATGACCCTTCACCAGGACAACACAGAATGCAAGGTTTCAAATCTCCTTTGTAGCTGCAGTAACTGCCTCCATATGTATAGAGAGCATGAAAACATCTAAATTGTTCCTCCACAGATTTCTTTGAAATGAAACCCACTCCAGAGCTTGGGACAGGAGAGAAAGGAGCGTGCGTGCGCACTCAAGCGCACACCCAAATATAATTATTTTATAATTATTTAATAGTTATTTGCTCAAATAACAATATACACATAAACACACACACACACGCACACATAGCCTTTGAAAAGGGCAGTAGGCAGTGTTTGTATTTCCTCCTAAGTATCACCTATCTTTAATTGCACCTTTAAAGTTACCAGCTAGTTGTTCAGTTTGTATTCTTTTATTAGCTTTTGACTGTTGCAAGCATGATTATTTAATGA
This sequence comes from Ondatra zibethicus, assembly GCA_004026605.1. Classification (NCBI taxonomy): domain Eukaryota; kingdom Metazoa; phylum Chordata; class Mammalia; order Rodentia; family Cricetidae; genus Ondatra; species Ondatra zibethicus. The sequence goes on from PVIU01000787.1 coordinate 175,020, forward strand.
CCTAAACCTAGGTCAAGAATCTTGAGCAAACAATATGGTCTCTTTAAGGACTGATACTGGAAAACATTGAGTAAAAGATAATTGGACTCTGCTTAGTACGTTTAGGAGATAATACAATAGACATTCTAAGTCCTGTTGTGGTCTTACTTCTAATTGAAATCAAGTTGTGTCTGCACAGTCATAATGAATGGCTCGCTAACCTTATTATGAGGCAACAGAAAAATTTTGTATCTTGTATTATTCTCCCTCTTACCCCTACGTTTCATTCCATATCCTCTACACAGAGGATAGTTTGGAGGAAAACATATTTATTTAATATCAACCTACAGAATTGCCTGAAAAAATTCATTATTTTGCTGCCAGCATTGGTTCACATGGGCATACCCCTGATTAACTATTATTCCTTCTTACTTGTGCCATTAACAGTTTTTTCCTATATCAAATATTTTTAAAGAAAAATTACCTTTTTTAATCTCTAGGGAGACCAGAATGCAGGTTCAGTTTGAGAGTGTCAGTCTACTTTATGACAGGATACCATCCGTGGTTTATGGCTGAGGAAGTAAGACCTTGACAATAAATTGTTAGGTGTGGCACAAAGCTGACCCGAGCAGATTCTGAAAGCAGCTTCCCGACCCTGAATCAGCCTTTTAGACAAGATAAGATAAGATAGGAATGGCTGGAATGTTTCCCTGTGTCTGAAGAATCAGATCTTGCCCCATGTGTATCACAATTGAATCATCTCATACAATCCCCACTAAACCATGTGATAAAGGAGAAGCTATGGGTTAGCTTTTTATTTCACTTAGTATATCCAGAGTATTTTAAGTTTAACAAAAAGTCACAATAAAAGATATAGGTACACTATTTTTTTATAGATACAATTGTTTTTTAGCCCCTACATCTCTTTCAGATCTCAGGCTTTTGCTTTGCGTACATCCAGCGGCAGGTGTGTCTGACACTGTGCGGTGCTGGGAAGACAATGAGAGACACAAGCTACAAGGGCTGTTGTCTATGTTCTCTCCCCATCAGCTGTCACAAGCTGAGCCCAGACCTCATTGTCTTTCCCCTGTCTCCCAACAGCCTTTCTCCTTGGATTCCCACTGGATTAAGAACATAAATTCAAGTTGCTCCTTGTGTCTCTGGGTCTGGTCCTGCCTCTCTTCCTGATTCATGGTCAGGATTCAATATCACAAGTTCTGTTTTCCCTTTGTTCCCCCAGGGCCTCATTCCTGCCCCTCCACTCCTTGGTTGAATCAATGTTAGCCCCTTATCTTTTCTTACTATCACTGAGACCTCAATTCAGCTTCTCTGGAGAGGCCTTCTTTGACCTGTAGGAAGCATCACCCTTTCTGGACAAAGCACTGATGTCTACAGAAACTATAACCACAATGAGACTAGAGAGCTTTAATGGTCTTTCACTACCTGCTAGCCATTTCCTTTGTCTCCCTTAGAATGACCTGTAATTATCTTCCTCTACTCTAGAAAATAAATCCCAAAGAGGGAATCTTAGCTTCTTCTGTTTCTGCAATGGTTTTTTAAAATGTCTTCCCATAGACATAAATATGTGGACCGAACAAATGATGATATTAACTTTGCCGATTGTATTGTGATATTTGTGATGAGGATTGAAAAACTTCAAGCTTTTTACATGAATAACCTTTGAGCCTTTCCTTTCTTGGTTGCATCATGCTTTGTGGCATGAAAGGACATGCTGGGTCTGGGCAGAGGGAGGAGGAAAGCTAAGGTCTACACTTGATAACCCAGCAGTAACTGCTCAGAAGAACCCAGGTGGCTGCTGGCTGTCTCTTCAAATAGAGAACTTTGGCAACAGAGGCAAGTGAGCATTCGCCGTCTGGCTGAATGATGAATACAGGGTAGGTCAACTGGTTTTGCAAACATCTTCATAAAAACTTGTTCCTGTGATGTCCTTGTTCTTATAAATACACAAGCTGTTGACTTTCTACTCTTGCCCAGAAGACACTGACTTCGGAGCGCTCTAGAACTAGAAAAGAGCATAAGGGTTATCAGCCCTGCTTCCTCTTTTAGCAAAAACAAGACATTACCAGGGACGCTCTCTGCAGTGATGTATGTAATTGGTAGAGGAACCAGGACCACAGCATGTGCACGGTTTTAGTCATTGGCTCTGCTGAGAAAGGGGAGCATGTGTTCACTTCACAGGGGTAACTAAGCTACTGCCCCACCTCCAGCCTTCATTTGTTGATAATAGAAATTATTGCTGAAGGGTGAAATGGTTGCCTTCAGCATGTGACTTTTGTATTCTTGTATGCAAACGCCAAGCAATGTCTCATTAATGGTGAGTATTAGGTGACTATTTACTTCCCTCTGGTGCTATTTTAGGTTCTTCAGAACTCTATACACACCCTTTGGTCATAGTATAACTAAAAAAAGACGTCTGCCTGATAAATCTTTGATATCATGTGTACAGAGGGCATCCTAAGTAACTTTATCATTAGTTGAAATGGTGATATTATTCAGAAAACAAATTTCTTTCCGATGAGATTAGATACAAATCAGGTAGGGTTTTTTAGTAAATTAAAACCTTTAATATAGCTAGAATTCTGAATTATTGAATCACTATACTTGTCATTTAGAAAAATAAAAGGTGTGTTTGTCAGCTTTCTGTTGCTGGCACAAAGAATTTGAGATAATGAACTTATAAGGAATAAGGTTATTTAGGCTTATGTCTTATATTTCTTATATTTTTTCAGCCCAGGATTGCTTTGACCCACCACTCAGTTCCACAGCAGAGCAGCACATTTTGGTCAAAGAAATACTATCAGGAATCCATATCTCATGGTAGGCAGAGAGTGAGGAAAAGAGAGAGAGGAGGCAGGGAGAAGGAGGAGGCAGCAAGGAGGAGACAGGGAGGAGGAGGAGGAGGCAGAGAGGAAGAGGAAGCAGAGAGGAGGAGGCTGAGAGGAAAGGAGAGAGAGGGGGAGTACAAAGAAAGCCAGGTGGTAATGTCCCCTCCAAAGGTAAGTCCTTAATTACTTAGCTGTTTCCCCTCAGGCCTTAGGTCCTTCCTTCTAAGAGTTTTAACTGCCACCCAGAAGTGTCACAGGATAATAACCAAGCATTTGACAGCAGGTCTTTGAGGGACTTTTAAAATCCCAGCCACCACATTCATTGTTCATTCAGTGACAGCTATACCAGAATTCTGAAATACTGGTTTGACTCTGGTGGCCTTAAGAAGCTACAAACCTTGGCAAGTACAGTGTCAAACAAGGCTCTTTCTAGAGCTACTATATGCTCTAGTAAAGGAGGACCACTGCTTGCCAGTTTGCTCTGATCAGATAAGTAGGGAAGCTCTTTCCAGACCCCACCCCCTACTGCGGAGGGAGGAAGAAACAATTTGTTTTGAAGGGGTCCATGCTTCTGTGGCTGGCTCCACTCTCATGTGCATATGGACAGTGCTAATTGGGCTTGGTGTGTTCTGAGGATCAGGGTGAAGTGGGAGGGGAATCACACTGGAAGCAATATAGAGGCGAAATAAGAGGTAGATATGAATATATGTCATTGTATACCCGTATGAAATTCTCAAAAATAATTTGTTTTGTTTCTAAGAAACTAACTATATTAGTAGTTGTCAAGTGTGTAGCTGAGCACCCAGGACCTGGGAATGAATACCTGAGTGATTCTAGAAACTCCAAAATACGCTGAAGAAGTGTATATCTGGAGCACTTTGTGTTTGTTACACTGGTAGGCAAAGATATAAATAGGAGCAAAATTAAATCCTTTTTGCAGCAAGAACTCACTGTTCAGTATGAGATTTTGTGTGTGTGTGTGTGTGTGTGTGTGTGTGTGTGTGTGTGTGTGTGTGTGAAGGAATATGATACTTGAGGCAGTTCAAAACAATGATGGTATTTATACTGAGGCTGGCTTCTAAAACCACTGGTTCTATAAAAGCATTGGAAAGCGTAGTATGCAGCCAGAGTTATGCTCGTGTTTGACAGCCGTGATGATGCACTTCCGGGAACTTTGGGGGAAATACACATGTGAGCATCCCCCTCTCTCTTTCTCTCTCTCTCTCCCTCCTTTCCCCCTAAACATAGGACATAAGCAGAGTCATCTGCTAGGAATATATTGGTTCCTAGACTTTGGTTTGAATTCCCCCAAAAGATTAGGTGCCAGTTTGGATTTGGGGAAGGTGGCCAGTCGGGGCTGGGTGAGTTAGAGTTACACATTGGAAGCTCTGTGCAGGAAAACTGGTAAGCAACAGACCTGCCGTATCATGGTCCCATTTCCAGGGTCTTCGACAGACTGAAGACGTTGGTCCTGTGGATGTATCTGTCCTTTGTGGGATGAAGTGCATCAGGTTGTGTGAGCCCAATACTGTTGGATTCCTGTTTCATCCACTCTCCAGTGGGTGAGTTGCGTTGGTCCTCATGAACACATGGTGACTCACTTGACTTTCCAGATGGGCCAACTTAGGAGAATCAGCTCAGCTGTGGGGTTTCTGTGAGTCTAGAAACAGTGCTATAGGTACCGTGGTTCAGTGATTCTACACTGTAAAAATACACTAGCAGCCCTCACCACCTGCCTGCATTCCTAAGGATTGCTATGAATTTTGATGACTTTACAGGAAGCAGGTGACTCCATGGGATATTGTTGCTTGTTCAGCTTTATTCTGTTGGGACATTAATTCCTCCAGCCCCCCTGACATTGTCTCACATCATAAATTGATTAACAAGTTTGGATTTATACATCTTAAAAATTTGGGGAGTTTGCATGTACTTGTAAGAAAGAGATCTGTTCTCAACATACTGCTGATGTGGCTTCGCTCGCCTGTGAACTCATCAGACAACTTGTGGGAATCCAGTGGAATCTTCAGGAAACTTTCCACGTAACAAGGGGAGCAGATGAGCTAACAATTGCACTACCATGAAGAAGTTACCATTCTGAGACACTGTGGCTGCCTCCCCTCTCTGAGAGCCGTCATCTGAATTCATCCACCCCAGCCCATTCTTCATAGCACCATAGATTACTTTATCATATACTTGGTAAATATCAAGCATTTTAATTTTTGGTTTTTTGAGAAAGGTTTTCTCTGTGAAACAGTCCTTGCTGTCCTGGAACTCGCTCTGTAGACCAGGCTAGCCTCCAACTCACAGAGATCTGCCTGCCTCTTCCTTCTGAGTGCTGGGATTAAAGGTGTGCGCCACTACCACCCGGCTAACATCAAGCATTTTATAAGCACTGTGCATACAACCTCTGCCAATCTTATATTCATTATTGTGGGAGATGGACATGCAATATTTCTGTTTTGCAAATTAGGATACTAATGAGAATAAATGCCTAATATGTCTTTTTGTTTGCCTTGACATTTACCAGATATATGTTCAATGAGATTTTGGTTTCCAAGTTCAATCTAGACCTTCTCGGTACTAACCTGGAGATGATAGGTCACCGAGGAGGTCCCAGAAACAGTAAATCAATGCTTTAGGGTAGATTTCCATTGATTGCATGAGTGCTGTGTGCCCTCCGTGCAATTTTATAGCAGGGAAAACTGCCAAGGATGCTAGAGAGTATAATAATGATGCATTTCTCTCTGATGTTAGAGAGTGTGATAGCGCTGCATTTCTCTCTGATGCTAGAGAGTGTGATAGCGCTGCATTTCTCTCTGATGCTAGAGAGTGTGATAGCGATGCATTTCTCTCTGATGTTAGAGAGTGTGATAGCGATGCATTTCTCTCTGATGCTAGAGAGTGTGATAGCGATGCATTTCTCTCTGATGTTAGAGAGTGTGATAGCGATGCATTTCTCTCTGATGCTAGAGAGTGTGATAGCGATGCATTTCTCTCTGATGCTAGAGAGTGTGATAGTGGTGCATTTCTCTCTGATGTTAGAGAGTGTGATAGCGATGCATTTCTCTCTGATGTTAGAGAGTTTGATAGCAATGCATTTCTCTCTGATGTTAGAGAGTGTGATAGCGATGCATTTCTCTCTGATGTTAGAGAGTGTGATAGCGATGCATTTCTCTCTCCAAGCCAGTTTCACCATCGTCATGGTTTCATAGCAAAGGTGGTTTGATAGGGCCTGGCTGACCAGGAGAGCTAAGTGAGAACTCATCCTAAAACAGTGGCTTCAAACTTCTGCCTCTTCCTATAAAGGTGGCAGAGCTCTCAGGAGTTCTTAGGAGTCTGGACAGGTAGATTGATAACTGCTAATAAGTTTAATGGCTTAAATGAACACATCACTAATAAGCAAGCCTCCTGGGTTACCAAACCATTCCTAAGAGACATCATTTCATTTTGCTTCCTTTGGGGGGGCATCGAGACAGGGTTTTCTCTGTGGCTTTGGAGCCTGTCCTGGAACTAGCTCTTGTAGACCAAGCTGGTTTTGAACTGACAGAGATCCGCCTGCCTCTGCCTCCTGAGAGCTGGGGTTAAAGGCGTGTGCCACCACCACCCGGCTATTATTTCTCTTCTTAAAGCAGAGATGGAGCTGTGTGTGGAAAGGAACCTGATATCTCCATGCCATTTTAGTTTTGACCTCGCTAGGGTGGAGATGCAGGATGTTTCCCTCTTGGATCGCCTTTGTTACCACTGTACCCCCAGCTCTTCATGAGGCCCTCATGGCTGATGATAGATCGCACAGATTGGTGATCCTAGGGTCCAGGAAATGAGGCAAGAGGATCAGAAGCTCAAGGTCATCCTCTGAGAAACACCAAGTTCAAGACCAGATGACATGAGACCCTGCCTTAAAAGAAAACATCACAAATATGTACTTAAAAGCCAGCTATGGGGTATACATGGAACAGCTATCAAATTGCATGAAGAGAATTGCATCCTCAATCAATCACTACCTTATTATCTATTATATTAGACCCTGTAAGGCAGGGTCTCCCATTTGATCTCAGAGCTTGACAGCTCAGCCTGACTAGCTTGTTAGCTGGCTCGTGGACTCTCTTGTCTCTACCTCCCGCATGCTGGGATGATAGGTGTATTGCCATGCCCATTCTCCATTTGTTTGATTTCTAAACTTGGGTCCTCACCCTTGCACAGCAAGTGATTTACCAAATGGTTCATGTCCCAATCCCTGTGTGAAATTAGGATAATGCAAAAGCAGAGGGTGAAGCTTGTGTTGCATCTGAAATATGACGTAGCAATAGACCATGACTGTTGGACAAAACTGATCTTTCTAGAACTGAAAAATAAATAGGTGTGATTGAGCATAACTCAGAGCTGTGACCTTCAGGATGCTCGGATGGACTGTAACTCTGATCCTGGAAAGCTCTTAGTGGCTCCCTGCCAGGCAGAGACTAGACTTCAGACTGCTTTCTCAGCATTGAGAACCCTCTTTGAGCTGGCCTGAGTGCTTCCTCAGCATGACCTCCAGTCCATCCCTACCCTGCCTGTCTCAGTCGGGGGCTGCTTCCCCTTCTTAGCATCTCACTGAGTTTCCTACCATATCTGTGCTCCGCAGGCAAGCTTGTCTGTACCATTTGTCTGTCACTAGCTCTTGGTTATCGGTATCTTTATCAGTAGGTGGAGAAGTTTTCTCTTGCCTTCCAAATGGGGCAGTGGAGACAACCAGTCCTTTGTCATTGGGGGTATGTTTATTGGGCAAACATTTGCTGAGCACCTGCTGTTTGTGGACTGGCCAGGAGAAGATGAATAGCTCACAGTCTACAGCCCCAGGCGGCTCCTATTCTGGTAGGGGGCGCCTGACTGGTAACCAGAGAGCCAGAAAACCTCTTGGTAAGTGTGCTGTGGGGGAGGAGTTGGCCCCGGGTGGCTGTGGGCCCAGAGCAGCTTCCCTGGCTTCAGCATTGCAGAACCCTTCAGAAGGCCACGTGTCAGCAGGTTGCATGGGAAGAGCTGGTACTGGAAGGTGGAAAATGAAGATAAATGGATTTTTGTAGAATGTTATTGTTGTCCTTTCACTGCAGGGGAAGAAAGGTCTAACTTAATTCACTCCTGTTTGCTTGCTTAATTTTGCTATGGTACCAGGGATCGGGCTCAAGGTCTTGGCAGTAGCCTCTTCATCCCCCCGCATGCCCCCCCACGTTTCTCTAGGAAATCACAGTGAGCCCTTTAAACATTCTCCTGTTCTCAGTTCTGAGACCTGTATTTTGGGGCGGGGGGTGTTGTCAGTCTTACAGCAAGGGGAGTCTTAGGAGACATTGGTTAATTGCATTTGTTGCGTGATCATGGGTAGCAACAGTGGTGTGATGGTCTTGAGAATGAAGTTAGAAATCTTGCTTCTAATTGAAGGAATGGTTAGAGGAGTGCAGCGGGATCACTGAAGATTGCCTACTTAAACCTTAATATTAAACTTTTTTATTTTCACCCAAAAATAAAAAAGAACCAAAAATATTCAATATGATGTTTAAATTTTAAAATATATTTTAGAATACTGTTTTTGAATTTTACCTAAGCTGTCACATAAACTAGTCCAAAATTACTGACTTTGGGGTATCTTGTTATCAAATAGAAGAGACTAAGTCAGACATTCATTTAGAAAGGATGAAAAAGTCTTATTGGTTTTGAGGTGTATCATTTTAAAAGAAATATTAAATGGCACCCTTAACAAAATTATTATATGGGTTTTACTTTTTGTTATAAAAGGATTACCCCTGGTGGGGGGGGATGCATGGGCTCTTGTCAGACTTGACTTTGGAGAATTGATTTGAAATGTAGGTCTGGTCTGAATAAGGGTGTTAAAACAGTTCTTTTTGTTTGTTTTTTGAGACTGGGTTTCTCTTTGTAGTCCTGACTGTTCTGGAACTCACTCTGTAAACCAGGCTGGCCTTAAACTCAGAGATCTGCCTGCCTCTGCCTCCCAAGTGCTGGCATTAAAGGCATTCACCACCTCTGCCCGACTATTGAAACATTCCTTGTCCACTAAGAAGCATGTTTCTTTCAGGTTACGAGAAGACAGATGATGTTTCAGAGAAGACCTCACTGGCTGATCAGGAGGAAGTAAGAACCATATTCATCAACCAGCCTCAGCTGACAAAATTCTGCAACAATCACGTCAGGTAGGACGGGCTGGGGGAAGGCATGGAAAACAGGATGGTAGAGCTGGGAAGAAAATGCCTGCCAAGTATGGTGGCACACATCTTGACTCCCAGTACTCTGGAGGCAGAGACAGATGGATCTCTTTGAGTTCACAGCCAGCCTGGTCTACAGAGTGAGTTCCAGGACAGCCAGGGCTACACAGAGAAAGAAACTCTGTTTCAGAGGGGTTTGGTGAGGTGAGTTACCAGGAGCTCTAAGCTTAGGTCAGAGGGCCTGCTGTTTTACTGCTTTCTATCCAGGAAAGAAACGCAGGCTGTGGCTTGACTCATGGTAGAATGCTTTTGTCTAGCATTTATAAAGCTCTGGGGTCAATTACCAGCATTTCAAACAAAAGAAAAGAAAAGGATAAGATCAAAAGCCCCTGGATGTAGGAAGGGGCAGAAGGGGCAAGCACCCATACTCCAGGAACTGTGACTAATCAAAGCTGCCCATGGGCAGTTGTCTTTTCCCTAAACCTGTTAATGTAGCGGTGTATTATTTTTACATGCCAAGTTTTAACAGCTTAGGAACAATTCTTGCAATTCTATACCAAGAACTTTGGGAGGTTTGGTTTGTTTGTTTTAGCTAGAGTCTTAAAGTATGGGTTTGGATAGTTGTAATATAGCATGCGCAATACAGCATGCTTCGAGAATGCCTTCCTTACTGCAAATCATAGGGTTTCAATTTCAACAGTCATGAAACAATTCCATATAAGCAGTAGGTTCTAAGTAGCTTTGGACCACATAAACACCCCAAGTGCTTGCCTGGTTGTCTCCAGGGGCAGATTTACCGTATTTGAGATATACCCATTTACAATTTGTATTTACAAGATTGCAGATACTCTCGACGTATCTCTGTTGAAGAGTATGGCATGGGTTTTTAATCTCCCCCTATTTATTAGCAAAAGGAAGGAAGACGTAGATGTCAACAAGACCAATGTGTTCATATCTTATTGACTCTGGGTAGTGTGTAGTCCATGTTCCTAGCAAGGTCATAGAGACAGAATAGGAAGAACAACAGAAAAAGCTGTTGGCCTGGTTATCTAGAAAGCTGTGTCCACTGTCTGCCCTGTACAAGGCTGATGTTTCTCCGTTGATGTATTATGCAGTATCTTATCTAAAATTGCCCTTCTTGGCAAGCTACTCCTAGTACTGTTCAGCATGATAACTGGCCAGAGAAGACGAATGATGTTCTAGAAAAACAAAGCCAGTGAGATTCAGCCTTGGCTGTTTAGCCCGTTCCTTTCCCTCTTTTGCATGTACATTAACAATCCTCACTATAGTTTCCAATTTTGAAACTGTGAACAAATGTTGTCATCTGATTGCTCCTGTGCTGGGAACAGAACTCTGAAAACACGGGTGCTAATTGCAGAGGAGCCAAGCTCTATGCTTCTTTTTATTTTTGCTTTCTAGTACTGCAAAATACAACGTGATCACATTCCTTCCAAGATTCCTCTACTCTCAGTTCAGAAGAGCAGCGAATTCGTTCTTTCTCTTTATTGCCCTGCTCCAGGTAAAGTTCCATCCATCTTCAAATCTCTGTTCAAAGCCAGTGTGCAGGAAAGAGGACAGGCTTTGTTAAATCCTCCACCAATACCCTGAGGCTTGTAGAAAGGCAGAGCTTTGAGCTGACCATAGTGCATATTCCCCGCTGCTGGTGCTGCTACATGCCCACAGCATCAGGCACCCCCCCCCCCCCCCGCAGAGCCTTGGGGTCGTGCTTATTCAGATATTTGATATGATCTATAAATTCAGTGCCAACAAGTGTTCATTTTTGGTGTTGAAGGGAATAGAGACTTTCTCCCCAAGTTGTCCAGTTAGTTATCTTTCAGTGAAAGTGTTAATACTGAATGACTCACTATAAAAATTATCTTTCAGTGTTAATACTGAATGACTCACTATAAAAATTATCACTTACAAAATGACCATTTAGGTTTGTTGTTATAAATGTTTTAAGAAGAAAAACTGCATTAAAAGTAGCAAATGTTCATTGTTAGCAAAAGGAGTTGAAAATGCAGCAAAACACACAGAAAAATTAAACCAGGGGTAACTGCTCTTGAAATTGGGGTATGGTCCTCTAGTCTTCTTTCTGGCCCCCAGCATTATTTTCTGATTCAGATAACAAAAAGGGATAATGAAATGAGCATTATTTTGTAACCTGATTTATTCGTATTAGATGTGTGGACATTTCTGCAGCTATTTATTGCATTTCTAAGTCATCATTTTGATGGTAATGTGTTGTACTATGTGCTACTTTGTCTTTTTTCAGTCTTACACTGTGTTAGCTTGATGTACTGAATATTTATAATCAAGCAAATTAACTTGCTCTGCAGATACTCCACCCAGTACTAGTAAAATCAGCGAGGAATGTTTGAGAAGACCTTGTGACTTTGTTCTTTTATGTATTTTATAGCCATTCTGGTTCTCACTGGAGTTATCTTGCCTTCTCTCTTATTCAGCAAATACCTGATGTGTCACCAACAGGTCGTTACACAACACTGGTTCCTCTCTTATTTATTTTAGCTGTGGCAGCTATCAAAGAGATAATAGAAGATATTGTAAGTATTCAATTTTTCATATATAAACTGGCTCAAATATATATTAATTTTATTTTCTTAAGCTACTTAATTTGCAGTATAGGCCCTTTAAAATGCCCATTCAACTTAAAAATGAATAGAATTGGAAGTCATTTTTAACAGATTAATATCAAGAAATTCTTGATACAGTGTTCTTTTCAGTTTATAATTTATTAATAAAAGAAACTATAGTTATTGGCTTGAAGATAAAATTGCATTTGAACAGTTTCCAATTAAAATTGAAAAAAATCTCCAAATTAAATATAAAAGATTTTTATTTGTATTTTTTATTTTTAAAGTTAAATATTGTGGGTTTTACTTTGTTAGATGCCTCGGTTTCTTCTCATTCTATTTTAGTATTCTGAGTTTCCTCTCCATTTATCTTGTCTTATTGAAAGAAAGTAGCAGTAAGTTTGTTATTTTTAGCTTCCATGGTAGGAAAGAGGAAGTCAGTTTCCCTTTGTAAAATAAATTCCCCCAAATAACTTTAGACCTTTTCTGTATTCTATTTTAGCTGTCTTATCTGATAGAGCCAAGGCTGTGTTTAACACAGTGGGTTGTTTAGGATTCCAGTTGTTATACAGTACTTCTTTGCATGTCTAAAAACGACCTCCCGTTGGGCTTTAGAAGAGTCAGATTTGGGTGAGGGAGGCTGAGGAAGTCTTTATAAATACACAGCCCCAAATTTCACAATTAGTAGCATTACTTCTGCAACATTGCTTTATTAACATTATTAAAAAGAGAAAAAACATAGACTCACGTGTCCTGCTGGAATTGAGGTGATTGGGCATTGCGTTGGTGGTCTCAAGGCTCTAAGTAGCTAACAGTAGATGCTGAGGCTACATAACTCTGTGTGTGTGTGTGTGTGTGTGTGTGTGTGTGTGTGTGTGTGTGTGTGTGTGTAAGACACGGTGGTGCTCTTGATTGGTGATATCCTGCTTGGGCCCACACGCAGAGAGACTGAAGCAATTCTCTTTCGTTCTTGTGTTCCACTGATTTTCTTTCTTTCTTTTTTTTTATTTTATTTATTTGTTTTTGGTTTTTTTTTCTCTTTTTTAAATTTTTTCCATTCAAAAATTTACACTTCCTCCCCTTCTCCCATTCCCCTCCCGCTCCCCCACTAACCCTCCTGCTCCTCCCTCCATCCTTAAAAGAGGGCAGGGTATCCTACACTGTGGGAAGTCCAAGGCTCTCCCCACTCCATCCAGGCCTAGGAAGGTGTGCATCCAAATAGACTAGGAATCCAAAAAGCCAATACATGCAGAAGAGATAGGTTCCAGTGCCATTATCGATTGCTTCTCAGTCCACCCCCATTGGTAGCCACATTCAGAGATCATATGCTGTCCAGCTGGATTTGGTGAGCTCCCATTAGATCAGGCACACTGTCTCAGTGGGTGGACGAACCCCTCGCGGTCCTGACTTCCTTGCTCATCTTCTCCCTCCTTCTGCTCTTCAACTGGACCTTGGGAGCTCAGTCCATTGCTCTGATGTGGATGTGGGTCTCTGTCTATCTCTATCCATCGAACGAAATTTCTATGGTGATATTCAAGATATTCATCATCCACTGATTTTCTTTAAGCCATGGCTGGGTTCAGCAGCCCCTGGGGACTGGTCCTCACTGTAGCTTTTGTCTCTTTCTTTTTACTCTTTTCTTTCTCTAACTTGATTTTTTTTCTGGAGCACATGTGATTCATTAGGCATTGTGCTATTGGTTTTGGGTTTGCTTGTTTGTGTTTCACTCAGTGGCTTCAAGAGTTCTCCATTTAAAGCATGGACGCTGGGTCTGGAGAGGTGGCTCAGTGTTTCAGGATGTGTACAGCTCCAGCAGAGGACCTGAGTTTGTCCCCGAGCACACTGTCAGAAAGCTGGCAATCACATGTGACTCAGTTCCAGAGGCGCTGACGTCCTCTCCTAGCCTGGTTTCATTCACACATACTCACACAGTCATGAATATAAATTTAAAATATCAATTAGTCGTTTTTTTAAAAACATGTGGATTATAAAATACAAAATTTGGAAGGAAAAAAAGAAGTGGCGAAGCTGAGGCTTTGAGAGGTCACAGACCTTGTCCAAGAATGTGGTGACATCAAAATTCCGTCTCAAGTGTGCTTTCAGTACAGAGTCACCAGCAGTGAAGTTTACTGTGCTTCTGGATTCTGTGTGCTTGGTCCCTGTTGCTTATGTTTATTAGCGTGTGTAACACGCCTCTGAGGACTGCTCTTCCCAGCGTCCCAAGGAGAAAGAATAGTCAGAAGGGCTAAGTCGCTTGCCGAGGTCAACCGCCGAGAGCCAGTGTCAGAGTTCATGGCAGTTTGGACGGAGCCGTGCATGTTAGCCCTCATCGAAGACGCCTCCTCCATCTTCTCTTTGGTTTTATAGCAAAGCTATAATTTCTCTAGCTGTGGTATCTAGATGCTGTCATTGAAAATATACAGTAAATAAAATTGGATTCAAGAAGTATTTTTGATAGAGCATAATGGACTAACTGGATATCGTTAGGAAGAAACTAATCAGAGAGCACTTAGAAAATATAACCATCGCATCGTGAGACAGTAGTCATTTCACTTGATGAAGTTCACTAGCGAAATCATTGTTTTTCATAGACACTGGCTGTAGGAATTATTTAACATGTAGTATATATTCAATGACACATTTACAGAAAGTTTGAAAAAATATACCTGAGGAGACAACAAAATAAGTAATAGTTTAGGTAGCTAGACAAAGAACTATCATGATTTAACTATCATGACTTATCATATTTTCACAGGGCCTATAGGGACGACAGAAACAAAAGGACACTGCTTAGATGCCTGTCATCGCTTAGGGTATACATTAGGATGTGTCTGTTAATCATATTCAGTATGTCAGTGGCTTAAGATATGCCTGTTATCTACTTACTGAAAGGCATTGCAGTTGCTAGAGACAGGGAGAAAGTAGCTTTGTTCAGTATGGTCACTTGGGTTTGCAAACTGAATTAAATCTCTGCTGGGTTCACTGTAGCAGAGAAGGATTGGGGGGTGGCTCAAGGGCTTGGGCCACCAGTGGTTTACAACATCTGTATGCAGGTGTTAGAATTAATGGCGTGATAAAGAGATGCTCTTTTCACATCTGTGGCAGTATAGAACTAGATGTTTGTGAGGCTAATTATGTCTTCCACTTATACCTCAGAAATAAAATGCAGCTTGTGGTCTAGGACAATATCAGCATTGTTTTTACATTTTTAGAATAAAATATTTATCTATATGTGAGGTACTGAAGACTTCTCCACTCCTGGTGCTTTGTGTAGCTTAACACAATGAATGTTTTATTTTTGTGTGTGTAAAGAAGAATAACATATGCACACCTGAAACCTCAAAATTGATGGAAATCTCTTTTCTAATTTTTATCATAATAAGTTCTAATTCTTGTACAAATCAGAATTATAGTTGTCTGTTAAGTTGGCTTAACAAAACCATAAAACCATATTCAAAACCATAAAAATACTCTTTTAAGCCAGAAAATTATTAAACATTAGTAGGTTTCAGTCATTGCAAAATGAATACTTATTCAAAGTCTGCGGGGTGCAGGTACCAAGTATCGGGCATGTGCTGATGAGTGAAAGAAGTCTGGATGGAGCTGAATATCTCGTAGAAGAACTAGATGGGTGTTTGGCAAATAACTGATTAGCAAAGAAAGAGGGTGCTAGATAAAGTAATAGGGAAAAGAAATTCCAAGGTGGCTTTAAGGTTCTGATTTATACAACCGAGTGTGCGTGGGTTCGTGGTTCCTTGTTTGGGCTAAGGTAACAGATTATAGCATGGACACAGTTCAAGGCCCCTTTGAAACAGAGAGAGGGAGATAGACAAAGAGATAGCAGGGGGAAGGAGAGAGAATGTGGGTATGGACTATAGACAACCCCAGTGATAATCTTGGTGTGAAAGAGTTGAGCTAAGTAAGGAATGTAGGGTAGAAGTAAGAAAGGGCAGGGACTAAACTTTGGTCATCCGCATCTCTGAAGAAGGGACCAAGTGAACTTGGAAAACAATGCCTGGGGAGAAAAGGGTTTCATGAGCAAGGAGTCTTGAGTCCATCACTTTCTCAGACAAATTCCATGACCTCTCAAAGACTCAGCTTCCTTTCCTCAGATGGAATTTACCATGACACTTCCAGTCTTGTCAGGGAACGAATTCTGTTCATAGAATACCATTTGTGGATGAACTTCCTATCCAAAATGGAAAACAGCAAACATTCCACCATCTCGCAGTGATATTGATTGAATTTTGATTATAAGACAGTAGCATTTGGAATCAGAGAATAACTATATTTTTGTGACCTTTTAGTTTTAGAAGGAATAGTATCTTTATCATTCAAATTGTAAATTCCTTGCCTTTGGAAAGTTAGGAGCTGGACACTGACTTAGTTTATTAACTGTGGGGAGGCTGGAGACAGAGAGGGCCTGGGTTAAGAATTTTTTGTAGGTGAAAACTAATGTTCAAGGCCACTTTTAGTTTCATAAAGTTTCATTTCTTGTTTGATGTGACGTGTTTCATTAATTAACCTTTACCTCCATCAGTTAGGAGTCTAACCACTGTTCATCATAGACGTATTTGGGGAAAGCAAAGATATACCTTCTTTTACTATCTAAATTTATCTTGAACTTTAAAAACGTTTCATGAACCAAGCTTATTTTGAATTACTTTCAAAATTTTTTCTCATCTTTATTAAAAAAGAAACAGCGGCAGAAAATATTTTGAACTTTATGACTGTATTTTTCTGTTGTTAATATAAGTACAAAAAGATTTAAGTTCCTTTATTTCAAATAATATTCTAGCAAATTATACTTTCTTTTGGAAGCAGTAATATGCCCATGAGATTTCTTCACCATTACATATTTATTGTGAGCAGTTTGCACTGAGAAGGACGTGCCGTGTAGATATGTGTGTATCCTGTTCCACAGCTCTGCACAGAGAGACTTCGGTGCTGTTTGTACGTTGCACAGTTCAGGTCATACTTTGGTGACTTGAGTCCACACTGTACACTCTTCCTCCGCTGTCTCAGATACAGCAGTGGCTCCCAGGAGTGCTGACTCCACACATTTCTGTTGGAAAATTATTTTCCCTAAACTTCTTCAATACCTTATTTTCTTCTCAAATGGAAAGCTTAGGCACCTGCATTTATCCTCAGTTCTCACAGCTGGTGCAAGCCTTGGCTTTCTAAGGCACAGTCTTTGAGCAAAGAATTAGTTACTCTCAACACTTGGCTGCCTTGTTGCCCGAGTCTGGTGTGTCTCTCTCCGTGCTGTAAGTTCAGACTGAAGCCACAGGAAACCTCTGGTTGAACTACAGAAGAGATCATGCCCCTATAGTGGCCACTGGCCGTGAGCGTCTCACCTTTCCTCTGGCCTTCTGTTTCTTTCTCTTACTCTTCTACAGTCTTGGTTTATGTAACTCTTCAACCTCACCTGCCTCAACTTAAAAATCACCTGCTCACCGTTTCATTTTGTGGGTGCTTTTGGAGGAAGAAGAATAGCATCTATTGCTCGGTGGAGCCGTGAAGACAGGCTGTAGTAAAAGGGGAGGATGAATGTGATTCTAGCTGTCGGCAGACATCCGCTCATCTTCAAATTATGGAGGATGTACTCAGCTTAATTAGATAATGAGTTTCACAAAAAAGCTGAAAATACTTCAATTCCATTATTAAATGGCAGTTATTGTAGATAATTCTCTTGGGCGATCTTCTACATGAGTTATTTAAGCAATAGACTAAATCAGGCTTTTGTTTCGTGTTTTTTCTAGTAAAGTTAAACTGTTATTCTACCTGTTTGCTATTTAAGAACTTTCTGAGGGCCCCAAGCCTATGCTCCCAGGGAGGAGTATTGTGAACGGTCTAGCAACACCCCGTCTATGAGTGCAGAAATATAAAAAGCCAGACAACATAAGTTAAATGACCTTTGTTGGTTGTGAGTGCCATTTTACTTAATCAAACTCGTTCCCTTTTTCACTGAGGTTTTTGTTTTGTTTTGTTCTGAACTTTAGAAACGGCACAAAGCTGATAATGCTGTGAACAAGAAACAGACACAAGGTAGGTCCTTTACTTTCTTCTTGTGTTTACCAAGTGTGCACACCGTCATATCCTCAAACTCTACTTAAATATGATTCATTTGAGAACACTATGTTGTATTGAAATACCTTCTGTCCCAGATCAGATTCCTTCTTACTTTATTAGCAATTATTAGCACGGCACTTAAAATCACATGAGAGTGATATTTTTGAGGAAGCCACTTTTTAATATACTCAGGTGCTTCCTAGCTATATGCTTCTGAATATATACTGTGCCAAAAATGATAAAAATGCTTTTACTTTATTTGCGGACAGTGTTGACTGTAGAAAGAAATAATAGAAAATTATCTGAAATTTTGTTACTGGTTTGAAAACCACTGAGTTATTCCACATGGGCAGATGAAATTATCCATCAAAATAAAGCCCATGGTTAAAACCAGGCCAGGTTCTGAATGTACATGGTGCTTTCACGGCCTTTTTTGGTGTAGACCAAACCAAAATGACCTTTAACACAGCCAAGAAGACTATGTCTATCATGTTTTTTAAAAAGTCCCGAGAACTTGCAAGCAGACATCTTACGCCATCCCTGAGTTTGCTTCTGTGGAGCGACTCCTTTCTCCAGAAGTTCTCTGGGCAAGGGATCGGGCATCTTCCAGCATCACCTAGTCTTTATGCACAGTATTTAGGGCAGCTCCCATGGGGAGGCCCTATGGCAGGGGTTCTCAACCTGTGCGTCCCAACCCCTTTGGGGGATGGTATATCAGACATCTTGAATATTAGATACCATCACCATTCATAACAGTGACAAAATTACTGTTATGAATAGCAGTGAAAGCATTTTACGGTGGTGGGTCATCACAATTTGAGGAACTGTATTAAAGTGTCGCAGCTTTGGGAGGTGGAGAGCCACTGCTCTTATGGGAATGCGCTCCTGTTTCTCATCACTTCCCACCAGGGGCCGCATCTGCTAGGTATTTTATATATTTGAGGAGGATGTATTTATTATTATTAGCCTAAAATATTTGGAGTATCTACCAAAATGTTACTTTGTGATGTAAGAAAAGATCAAATGAGGATTTTAGCTTGGAAGAGCTTGCAGCCTATGTGTTAGATAAGTATGTATGAGAAAGGAGCATACATAGAGATTTGAGTAGAAGGTGAAGGATTGGACTGTGCGGTCTTGATGACGCATTAGATTTTTGTGGCAAATAGTGTTTTCCCTGTCAGATCCTGTAGAAACCCCCCCTCACCCCCCCAAAAAGGGAAAAGTCCTGGAATTCCTAGAGCTAGGTCTTAAATTTTGGGAAGACTGTGGATAAATAGATACAGGGATGACATTCTGCCTGTGGGTTGAATAGGAAAGGGGAAGAGAAGACAGCCTGAGAAAGAAGACAGACGGCTGCTGGAGTGCTGAAGTGAGCTATTATTAGAGCATCGGGTGTCCAAAGGCGACTCATGGCAGAAGGAAGCAGGCATGTGATTACAAGATAGGCTGGTCAAATTTTATGAGATGGTAAATGCCGAGCCGAGGAGATTCCAGCTTTCCTTGTGTGTTCCCAGCAGCTATGACTAAGGTTTATGAATCACAACAGAAGCAGCGTGAACACATAGGGTCAGGATAGAGAGCAGAAAGGATCACGGGAGAGGGACTCAGAGCTGCTCCAGGAGTTCCATGCAGAGAGGCAATCATAAGGATGCAAGGGAGCTATCTAGATGTTTGGGGTGCTAGTATTTCCCACGGTGTGCGGCTCTTGCGTTTGTTGTCATGCTGTTTGGAATACTTAGTGGAAGCTTTTGGAGCACAACTATGCATGCACTTTCCTAGCTCATAATTATCCTTGGCAGAGTGCTCCAGTCTTCAGTGACTGGCTGGAGACTCTTGCAAGCTTTGAAAGACAACTGTCATCATGGTATGATTTTTTGGTCAGCAAACCTTGTGCCAGAGGGAGGCTGATTTCTTATATCTCCACTTCCCAAAATGCTCCCTTTGGAAGGAAGATTCTTTGTGGGTTGTTCCTGGTTTTTTTTTTTTCCATCCTCTACATGGGGTTGCAGGATTATCTCTCCCTCTGGAAGTGAAGATCAGACACGTGTGAGGGAAGGCTTCCCCACTAAGTATAAATGAGCCTCACTTATACAATGAAATAGAAGGACTTGGCTACAGAAGCCAGGTTAGTCAGCAGAATACTTGAAAATCCTGTATCCAAGAAATAAAGTTGATGGTTGAAGTTGTTTCCCGGGTGATTGGCATCTTCCTGCTAACCTCTGCCTAGTTTGAGCACTGGTACTCTTGGTTTGGCAGATGATGGGAGATAACAAAAATGTTTGAACAGGATGCTGTCTGCTGTCAGATAACTCAAATTATTTAATATGAGAGCCATCTGTTGCCATTAGACCAGAGTAAAATTCGATTTACTTTCCTGAACCAAGGCAGTGGTTGGTGTGTAGGAGGAGGAGGAAGATATTTATGACAGGTAATTAATTTTGACAGAGATTTAAAGTATTAAGTTTAGATTTTCTAAATGTTTGCCAAGACCACATAATGCATGAGAGGATGCCTCCTATTCTAATGCCAGGACTCACTCTCGGGTATTCCCACTCAAAGGAAGCTGTCTCATATTTTGGGTCAAGACACAAGAAAGCCTGCTCCACTCTTTCACTCTTGGCATCCCTGGAGAATTCGGAAACAAACAAAAAAATTATCATTTATTTCCAATATTTTTTAGCTACTTGGCAATAGATTGGTGCCTGTCTGTCACATCATTTTTACCAACTAAGTTACAGAGCTTGGCTCCAACTCAGAGCTTTACAACTAGGCTTTACAATTTAAGCTTTGTCCTCAATATTTTTGGAGAAATGTCACTTTTTGCCTTGGAGGTCCATATGTTGGTTAAACAGATGGATTATTGATCTGGCAAATGGAAGTTATTTATTTTTTTCCAAGAACCTAGTTTCGGAGAAGGGGCAGGGCATACACTGATGCTAACAAGTGCAGGTAGACATGAATCTGGGTGAGCTTTGTGGTCCATTCTTGCCAAACAGTGGTGATTGCTTTTCTTCATGTCTGTGTGCTGCTGTGGTGATGGTTTGCATTTAGTCGACAGGGACACTGCAGAGGATAGGCCCATCGCTTGCTTGCCTCTAGATTTCCAGGAGCTTCCAGCCTAGGGGCCTGTCTTAGTGGATGCTGCACGCACTTGCCTCTGTGTGTGTGTGCGCGCGCACACACACGTATGTGTATGCGTACATGTGTGGGTGTGCTGCATACATGTGTGTGTGTTCATGCATGAGTGGTGTCCGTGTGTGTGTGTCTGTGTGCATGTGTACATGTGGGTACATGCATGAGCAGTGTGTGTGTGTGTGTATCCATTCTCTAGACGAATACTTGGCTATAACTAACAAAGGGAGAACAGAGAGACTGGACGTGCAAGGAGCTCTCTTGAGAATTTGTGATCTGAAGTGAGAACAAGATGAAGCAATATATATCACTATATATATTCATATATGTATATGTATATCACTGTGTTCTGGACTGCTTTGCAATTCTTAGCATGATGGGAGTGCTCACACTTCCTTACCTTCACTGTCAGTCATTTTAGCATCACTGTTGCCCTAGCTTTACCTCCTGTAAATGGATACAGTATCCATTTCTCACTTTCATTATTCAGAGCTCAGCACAGGTCATACTTGAGGGCCTCAGTTTTCCTTGCATCTAAATTCACCTCTAGTTCCTCTGATTTCTTCTTTCAACCTCAGTTTTTCCTGCATGTGCACGCATACACACACACACACACACACACACACACACACACACATGACATTCTCTCCCTGTCGTCCCTGAACTGGGGTGTTTGTGCCAAGCTTACCTCTGTGGACTATATTTGGCATTGTTACTGTAGTATCTATATTGACTCCAATCCCCATGTGGATTTATTGTGGTGGTTCTGCCAGTTCTCTCTTTAAATTGTAAAACCGTTCTTCTGTTTTCTGTGGAATGCTATGAGAATTTCAAGTAAAATGACAGTCTTATGTAAAATCATGGCATGGGGGACTGATAGAAGATGGAGCTCGGGTACAGAGAGAAGATGGAGCTTGGGTACAGACTAGGTAGTCAGGATACTTTATAAGTGGCGGTGAATAGAAGTGCTGTTTAAAACCCCAGGTTTGGGCATACTCCCTGAAGGATGCTGTGCCAATGTCCAGCAAGTGAGGTTTGGGAAGCAGAGCCACCTGCGGACCCCCTGGCTTGTTCTGTAGTTGGATGAAAGCCAACGTTACTGGAGTTAGTTTTCATGCTACCTTCTCTTACTATTGTAGTGAGTATGTTGTGAAAAATAAGCCTTGTTAATGAACTTTCTCTGCAATTAAACTCTGTAGAGAAGGCAATATGAAATCCTCGTAACCTAGGCACCTAGGGTTTTTAAAGATTTATGCGTATGAATCCTTTGCCTGTTTGTATGTATGTGCACTGTGTGTGTGCCTGGTGCCTGCGGAGGTCAGGAAAGGGCATTCGATTCCCTGGAACTGAAGTTAGGATGATGGTAGACTACCAACCCAGGTCCTTTGCCAGGGCAACAAGTACCCTAAACTGATGAGCCATTTCTCCAGCCCCTCTGATCTAGACACACTGTACACACCACAAGCTAACTGACCCCCACCTGAATTTCCTCCTCAGTGCTGCCCTTGTCTCTTCTGGTGTGGAAATGAGGTAGTATTGTTGGAGCACTAGCAAGACCCTATGGTGCACACAGTTGGTGGTTGCTGACTGCCCCCCTCGGAAACCACGTGACTTTTAAAGTCTTCTGTAGAAAAAGCATTGAGGTGCTGTTTGGGTAATTCAAACTGAAGTGACCCACTAACAGGGCAGAGTCCATCTGCTTCATTTCGCATCAGAGCTGACAAAGGACTTAAAATAGCACCAATCCACTGGCCCATGGAACTGCGGAACAGTGCATTCTGTCTCAGGGCAGGCTTCCCACCTATGAACCGCCCAGTGAGCCTGAACATGCACCTTGCCACGTGAACATCAGCTGACCTGTGTACTGCTTTTAGATGGTATTGTTTCCTGCGGCTGAAAGTCATGCATGTGGATCACCTGAATAAATTCAGACATCTCAAAGACTGATAATATTTCCAAATCATTTGCATGTCCTAGGAGTATGTAAATTGAGCCCATTGGAAGTTCTCCACTATAATAAGTAACTCTGGATAGGGAGGCAGTATTTATGTGTGGAGTAGCACAGCCTGGGTTGTGTTTCATGTCTCCCATAAATCAAAAATGTAACACGGAGAAACAAAACCCACTGAGGAAACTTAGGAGCACGGTTTAATCGTGAGGGGTCTGATTTCAGAGTTGCTGGTTTCCTTCCCGTATGTACAGACCGCTCTCCCCTTGTCTTTTTTCTTTCAAACACAGCATTACACTGTAGGCACTTCCTCCCACCTGTGTTAGATAAGCCCAAATGAACTGCGTGACCAGAGTTCCTGAGAAAAGCAGGTGTGTTTCAAGTAAAGGACGTTTGTTATTCCCCTCTAGTCAGCCTGTGTCGAGCTCCTTCCCTGTGCTGAGACCTATGCACAAATACAAGCACAGTCCCCTTGCCCGCCTCATGGCACAGGGTGGGAAGGGAGGGAAGATGAAATGCCGATGGATTGTGCAAGCCAAACGGAGCACAGGGGACCAAATGAGAGAAGTAGAACTCTAAATGGCATTTGGGAGGTTCCCAGTGGGTGGGTGTTAGAGCAGGAAGCAGAGAGCCTAGGGCGCTGCCTGTGGCTGAAGGGCTACCATGGGCAGCTCTGTGGGATGTGGGTGGCTGGGAGATAAAACAGCAAATGGTCCCTTTTGACAATAGCAGAGATGCATGTTGGGGGAGCAACAAGAGCAGGGAAGGGCAGTTGGGGTCATGCTTCGAGGCTTTTGGAGACCCTGGTAAGGAAAGTGGAAGACATTGTTGCGGAGTGTGACTTGATTGCCAGTATGAAGTTGACAGCTGTAGAGGGCAGGGCGAGGTTCAAAATGGCTTTGTTTTTATTGACTGGATTGGAGTGAGGGTGACAGCTGGGAGGACGTAGGAAAAGACGATGGCGAGATTCGCCTTGGGCCGGAGGTGGGAGAAGAAACCCTGCCAACTCCTAGTGCTGACTTCCACCCCACCCAGCATTTCAGAAGCAACAGGGCTTCATAGCTCTGAGCTTAATCTATTTCCAGTTTGTAACTGGACAACAGTTGAGGGTCTTCGAAAGGAAAAGCTAAGGAATTGAGAGATGTGATTGATAGGCGAGGCACAGCGAGGAGCTGTTTCTTGTAAGAAATTTCTCAGTGAAGGGAAGGAAAAAGTGAATGGGCTATTGAGCGTAGGACACTGCTGGCCCTGGGCTCTTGTCCCATCACTTCTCTGCATATTTGCCTTGAAGGCGTCTCAGATCTGATCATGGCTCCGAATCCCTCCGAGGGCTCCTTAAAGGCTGATGGCTAGAGTTCCTGGACACCTGGCATGGGATCACAGAATTTCTCTTTCAAGAAATTTTCGGAGCTGCTGGGGATACTGGCAAGAGGACACACTTTGGGGGTCACTTTAAAATGTTATGATTGAGGTTATAGAAATGCTCCCAGCCCTCTTGATGCCAGTGTGAACAACCCATTCCAAAGGCATCAGCTGAGGAAGTTCCCTCTGTCCTTCCTCTCAGCAGAAGAAGTGGTTTGGCCACACATGCAGTGATTGAATTTGGCCTTTATAGGCAAGTTTACACAGACTATTTATGTGTAGTGTCATTCTGGGCCACATTGATGCTTCAGCCTTCAAACTGTCTCTGAAGTAGAGTGAAAGTGAAGTTCAGTGAGTGCATGGTGCTTCAGTAGGAGTGTATTGGATTCTTTTCTTTACAGAAGTCTAGAGTCTTGGCTGCACACTTGACCTTTACCGTAACCTAAAATCTCTCTCAAAGGCTCACTTCTGGAGAGGAAATAAAAAACACTTACCTTCTCTCTCTCTCTCTTTTTCCTTCTCTCTCTCTGTTTTGTACTCCATTCTATGGGATACAGTTTAGAAAGATCTGCCCTTTTCTACCCACCTTAGGAAGTGACTGACTGCCCAGGGACAGGTAGCCAGTGTCTTTCAGAGACATCCCTAGTGACAAATCTCTTTAATTGGGGATCTGGGTGACATCCTCTTTCCTGGAAGCTGTGAGCATGCAATGAGCTAGGTTGCAAGGCCTTTTGTCTGGCTCCCATAGCCTTATCCAGGCCTTTGGGGAGGAGCGACCCAGGAACTCTAACAGAACATGTGCCATTCACAGACAAAACCACTGGAACAAAGCAGCCTGCCAGTATACTGCCGGGTAAGGGCAGGCTCCTCTGGGGTGTTTGTTGATGTCGGAGCCCTCCAGTGCACGCAGTCACACTCATTAGATTGTGTGGAAACCGTAGCAGGTGTGTTTGGATGGCACCAAGGAGAGGTGGAGGAGTCGCACATCTCAGAATGAGCTGTCAAAGCACCTCGCGGTCATTCAAGATTCCTCCCTCCCTCCCTCAGGAGGCTCCCACTCCTTCGCCTGCAGCATTAATCATCTCGAAGGCGGGCAGAATAGGAGGGCCTTTGGGCCAACCAAACTAAGCCGAGTCTCAGCCAAGGATCTCACAGCTTTCTTAGAAGAAGCTGGAGTGGAGGTAGAGGAGGCTACAGATGGAAGAGACCTAGGTTCCTGGTTCCCTTGCTGGCACACCTCGTGCAATGGGGCTTGTTTTAATTGTTCTACTGGTTCGATGTTAGGTACCAGTTCCCAAAGAGAGACAGCAGTGAACTATGACAGGCAGGTGTCCTTGGCTGGTGTTCAAGCCCTGATTTGCTCAAATACTTTGATGTTGTGACTATTTTTTTAAACTTCACTATATTCTGTACTGTTCTCAGAGCTGAAAATCTAGATAGCACCAGGCTGTGTTTCCTTTATTTGCAGCCCTTGTATTTCCGGGGCAGCAGGCATGGGGGAAAGGGGGTGGAAGCATCCTCCTGTCAGCCTGGTCTGCTGGTGCTGCAGAGCCACAAAACACATGTCAAAGAGCAGGGTCCTGCTGTAACTTCTGAACATGCCGTTTAGTTGGGACTTAATGGCAATATACGCATTGATTAATCCATGCCCCTGCAGACTCTGGAATAAATAGCAAATCCAGGTTGTATAGTGAGACTCTGCCTCCAAAATAAAAAAATGGGGGGGGGGGATGGTTCAGTGGTTAAAGTGCTTGCCACTAATCCTGAGTATCTGAGTTCAGTACACAGGCCCTGCATGGCGGAATAAGAGAGCCAGCTCTCATAAGTTGTCCTCTGACCTCCACACAAGTGCCACGGCATAGGTATACATGCATGTAAAAGTTAATATAATAATAATAAAACCAGAGAGACAGAGGATAACATGCTATTGACTAGCACTGTATTTAAAGTGTTCTTAGGTGTGTAAACTTTTTCAGTAGTCCATACCATATTTTCCAGCTACCTCTTCAATATTAAACCCACAGGAAACATTTTTTTAAAAGATTTATTTATTTATTATGTGTACAGCATTCCTTCCATATGTACCTGCATGCCAGAAGGGGGCACCAGGTCTCATTATAGATGGCTGTGAGCCACCATGTGGTTGCTGGGAATTGAACTCAGGACCTCTGGAAGAGCAGTCAGTGCTCTTAACCACTGAGCCATCTCTCCAGCCCCCACAGGAAACATTTATGTGGAGAGAATGTACCACTGGTGCCTTTGGGTGGAGGCAGAGATCCCAGAGAGATCAATTGGAGAAAGCAGTGATTAAAGCAAAGGTGGGAAGGAAGTGAGTGGGCTCAGGGCAGGAGACAGGACGCGGACCTAGAAGACCACTCTAGAAGCCTGCTGGGACTCTTGCTGTGTGGACTGCAACCGGAAGAGTGGGCCAGAGCTATTTTTACATATGAAGTAGCAAACCTCTGCTAACTCGGCAACAGTTCTAACACCCTGGCTTAGATGTCAGAACTGGAGGGATGGCCCCCGAGAGTATGTTACTTCAACTCCTGTTACATAATGCTTTCAAATGCTTGCCGCGGGAATCTTTTTAGCGACTTACAAAACGGAGACATCTATTTTAAGCAGATGTCTCAATAGCTCATTGCATATTTGTATGGCTATTTTTGTTCAGTTATCACTTGCCTGCCAAAATATTCCCCATCTTAAAGTGGGCAACCCTGGGGCCTCAGCTGATTCGGGGAGACTGTGCACCCACCACACCACCCAGTTCCAGCACGTTTTCAGAACCCCATAAAGAAACCCACACATGTGAGTGGCCAGCCCCTGCTGTCCCATTCTTTGAGCCTGGCAACCGCTAATCTGCATTCTGTCTCCATGGATTTGTCTAATCTAAGTACTTTATATAAGTGTGATCATACAATCTGTGGCCTGGTTTTATCTGCCATCTTTCACCTGGTTCTTCAGGGTTCTTCCACGTCCTCCTTTTAGCTCTTCACTCCTTTTTGTGACATGTAGCATACTAATTAAATGTCAGGCCGCTTGTTTGTTTCCTGGATGCCCAGACTCCCAAAATAATCACACAGAAACTATATTATTTGCAATACTGTTCGGTCAATAGCCTATTGCTGGCTTACTCTTATACCTTAATTTAACCCATTTCTATTCACCTGTGTATCGCCGTGTGGCTATGACTTACCAGCAAGTTTCTGTTCATCCGGCTACATGGCGTCTCCTGACTCCACCTTCTTTCTCCCAGCATTCAGTTAGTTTTCCCCACCCACCTCTATTCTGCCCTGCCAGGCCCAAGACAGATTCTTTATTCATTAACCAATAAAAGCAACACATAGACAGAAATACTTCCCGCACCAGGCCAGTCCACATGTGCTCATCTGGACAGCAGTTGGTGTTCATCTAGGTGATTTCCCCTGGGGGCTCATATAAGTAATGCTGCAGAGAACTCTCACGCACAAGCTACATGTGAAATACCTTTTCTCTTCTCTCAGGGCTACACACCCAGGAGCAGGAGGGATTTCAGGGTCTTATGGCAATTATGTGTTTAACTTTTTGAGAAACAGCTAAAGGAGTTTCCTCTACAACTGTATATTTTATTATGACATGTGCTAGGGAGTAGGGCTGCATCGTCAATACAGCTGTGTAACTACTCTTCTGACTTCTTATGGTCTCAGCGACTAGGGGACACCAGTGAACCCAGCATTCTATCCAGCAGGTTCTCACCAGGTATTTTCATGAGGCAGTGCTGTAATCCTGGACATACTAGAGTGAGCAGAATGGGGGTGGTTGACACTCTTCTGGCTCTTACAGTTTGGGGAGGAAACAGCCCCTCCCCAACTACATATGTAAGTAAGACTGGGATATGTATTCTGGAGGAAACGAAGCTTATTTAGTCTTGGGATAGTGGTAAAGGACCGAGTATCCACAAGTTACTTGAGAACATTGCACGAAAGCTGGGATGGAGGAGTGTTCCGGTCACAGAACCGTGCACAAAGGAGCCTGGAAAGAGCAGGGTGCTTTGACCACAGAAAGCATAGGGAGGGTGTGAAGGGGATGGCAAGAAGTGAAGATGGGAAGTCTCTCTCTAGCCATCTCTCTAGCCCTGTAGGAAATTTTATTAATTAAATAATTCTATATTGTTAAAGTCCATAATAAGAGAAGTTGTTAACTTTTTTAAATGAGTTGAACAGTGATATAGGTGACTGTGGCAACTCCATCTAAAAGCATGTTATGACATTCTTAATATAAAAAAATTTAAGTTGCTTAGAAAATATTATTAATTATAATTTGAAAAAAAAGGTACCTAAACTAATAAAATGTAACAGTTCCCAGACAAAAAGGTAATTGTGCCAAAGTTTAATACATTTATACATATTACCAGTAACTGATTTTAAATGAAATAAAATATCATTTATAAAAAAAATTAAATATCAGAAAACCTTATGAAAGATAAATTTACAGAAAACTAGAAAATATATCTAAGAGAAAATTAATGGAGACATAAGTAAATGGAGAGATATAGTTTAACCATGAATTAAAAGATTGGAGCTCCAAATCAAATTTAAGAAGGGGTTTAGTTGTGATCATGTATGTGTCTGTTAGGTTTTAAGTATTGATGATTCAGGGCTGGAGAGGTGGTTCCGTGGTTGAAAGCATTGGCTGCTCTTCCAGAAGACTCAGGTTCAATTCCCAGCACCCACATGGTGACTCACGACCATCTGTAACTTCAGTCCAGAGCATCTAATCCCTCTGTGCACCAACCATGCATGTGGTACATAAACATTCATGCAGGCAAAATATTCATATACATTTTTCTTAATTAACGATTCAGCCATCTCTGAATTCAGCGTTCAGGAAGTTGTAACAGGAGTTCAAGGCTCTCAACTTCAAGGCCAACAAAAGGGCATTAAGTGAAACCTGTGTGGAAAAAAAAGAAAATGAACAACAAAATAAAAAAAAAAACTTTATAATTTTTTTTTATAAAAGACAAAGGACTTAAAATAGCCAAATTACTATCACAAAAGGACAAGTTAGGTGACTTAGGGTAACTGACTCAAAGACGTGGTCTTCTTTGGTGGGATAGTTAAGATCTACCCTCTCATCAACTTCCAGGGATAGCATGCATTAAATACAGTTACTGTGCTGTTCAGTTGATCCTCAGAAAACTCATTCTATATAGCCAGAATTGTTTTATGTCAGATTTCAATGTTTTAGAAATATTAGACAGTGGTTTAAAAACAAATAAACAACAACAACAAAAGAACAAAAATGAAGCTGGGGAGACGGCTCAGTGGGTGAAGATCCTTCTGTGCAAGCACAAGGAACAGACTTAGGATTCCTAGAAACACTACACACTCACCTGTGCGCACATATTTATGCGCCAACACACAAACATGCATATATGCACACACATTCACGCACATACATAGCCAAAGAAAAAAGGGGAGGGTAAATATTGGACTTGGAAGAAAACATTTCTTAATAAGAAATAGGCCCTGAAGGAAATAAATTTGAATAACGAAATCTAAGTATTTTTGTGCAAACATTGTATCAGTTAATCCATTTAGAGTCAACGTGGACAACACTTGGCCATCTCTCCTGTGGATACCTGTTTCTATTTAGCAGCTAGGTTATGAGCATGTTCTCTCCTTTAATCTTGATTCATGGTGACAGACCATTCTGAGGAAGACTCTAGGAAGCATCAGTAGACACAGCCTAAGCCCAGGCTTTCCTGTGAGATGTGTCCTCTGGACTCCTGGGACGGTGTGAACATTGGCAAAGAGCAGCCTTCCTTGTGGAGTCAGTTTGTGTGTTCTCTGCTCACTTTAGAGTTTTACAGACTTGATAGAATCCTGGGTGTGTATAGTTGAAATTGAATTTAATAAAGTTATCAACTCACCAAAATGTCTTGCAAGGTGTTTATTCTTGCATTTGTTTTTACGTCAGCATCTGGATGTCTCATTGACAGAAATGGTGCAGAACATTAGAAATAAGGAGCTAAGTGGGACATGAGCCCTGATTTAAGAGAATTTTGAAACATAAGAATTGTTATCTAGATTAAAATAGTGTATATTATTACAATACCGGTTTTAAAACATGATGTGGAATTAATATTGGGTTTGCTATTTAATGCTTTGTGCTTGTTTCCGTGACTTTTTCTAGAGGGTTCCAACTCTATCTCTTCTAACATCCAAAGGAACTGAATACCGTGTATTTTTTTTTTTCTGTATGTAGGCAGTAGTTTTCCTGTCTGGACCACCTGCTCCCCATCCCAGTAGCCACTTCCAAATTACCACACAGAGACTTAATATTATTTATAAACAGTCAATCAGTAGCTCAGGCCTGTTACTAGCTAACTCTTACATTTAAATGAACCCATTTCTATCAATCTGCATATCTCCATGTGGCTCGTGGCTTTACCTATCCTCTAGCATGTCTTGTTTCCTGGGTGGCTGTCTCCTTTCTCTCCCGACTCCGCCCTCCTTCTTCCCATCATTCTCTGTTCGGCTTTCCCACCTAACTTCCTGCCCAGCCTCTAGCCTGTCAACTTTTATTAAACAATGAGAGTAATACATATTCACAGTGTACAGAAGCATTATTCTACAGCAACTATAAATTGCTTATTTTGTAATTTCACATTGTGTATGTGCTCTTAAAGCAAACCTTGGCTTTGCCCTCAAGGCTTTAATGTCTGTGTCATTTATCAATGGACCATGTTTTTTTTTTCTTTAACTCCTTGGTGTGGGGTTGCTACTTCCTGTTACTGCCTTACACTGTTTTCAGGTTTTGGTATGCATACTGTGCTTAGTGTTATATCACACACCTAGAATGGGTGGGCCTAGAGATACTGAATAAGTGTACTGTACCCTGCAGCAGTAAGCCCATATACAATACCCACTCTTCTCTCATAATTTCAGAATAGCTTGCTTCACTTTTTCTAGTAAGCCAAACATGAAATGTTTTTGCATTATTATGGACCTAGTAATACATATTTTGTTCCGTTGCTTCCTTGTATTAAAGTCTTACTAATTAGAAATCTATGACGTCCTTGTTTTATTGTCTTTGTCTATTCAAGTTTAAAAGTTGATAGTTACAGTAATCCATGTAGACCAGCCAACCTGAGGATAATGGTTGTCATTAGAAAATGGATGTAGGCCAGTCACTTCCCTTTTATATCCTTTTTTTGCGATTTTTCCCCACCCCATCCCAACTTATCCCTGACATCCCCCTGTGTCTTGGAGGAAGCATATGGCCACTCCAATAAAGCCGCCCTGAGTGACAGGCAAATCACTGTGGGGGCTGACATAGAAACTGGAAGTTTTTATTGCCATGTGTGATCCTTGCTGCCACAGCTTGGTTCTTGAAGATGTCATACTACTGCTAGTCATTTCATTTAAAGCCATTCATTTCGAATAACCATTCCACTAGACAGAGGCTTGCGCCTTGTAGTAAAGAAGCATTCTTTAACCTGTCATCTCTTCTCTTTGCAGTTTTGAGAAATGGTGCTTGGGAAATTGTTCACTGGGAAAAGGTATGCATTTGTTTTTATTTTGTCGCGAAAGAAGTGCGTGGAGGTTCACCTTATAGACGTAATTGTGCATTATTACAGGCAGTCGTCAGTAACTCCACTGGTACAGAGGCTGTTTAGTAGTTAATGTAAAGATCTGTGAGTCTCCCCTTAGCTCTGTGCACTGAGCATTTCTGTACTCTTCCAGGAAGGCTATTCTTTTGGAAAGTACTGCCCAGAACATTCCTGTTTCACAGTATATTTTGAGTACTCCTTTCATAGATTTTATTTATTTTATTTTGTAAATTTTGTTTAAATCATCTACTGTCCAAGTAAAAAAAATTTCAAGTTCTGCTATTTCACATTTGCATGTTTTAGTTCAAATTCATGTAGTGAAATCACCCCCATTTATTTATTACTATTATTTTAAGAAAAGTAGTCGTACAAACTAAACATCATTTTCTAATGAAGCAGGAGTCAGTCCTTGGCTTTGGAGGTAGATCTGCTTGCTAGACCTCTGCCTCGGCATTTAGTGAGTGGCGTTGTAACTTGGCAAGTGCTACCCAGGTGTCCATTCTTGTTAGACCTTAAAGGTAAGCAATAATGATGGTCAGTTCTTAGTTCCCCCAGTCATCCGCAGTGAATAGCCATGGTGACTCATTCGATGGCTTTTTGGAGACCACTGCTGTGGACACTGGACATTTATCTCACGGAAGAGTATTTTGCTGGGACAGCAAAAGTGTTGTCTACTGCCAATTCATTTACACCCCATTAAAGTCCACACACTTGATTCTCCCTTCTCACATTTGTGGCTACCTTCTGACCGTGGAGGAATAGGGTTTCTTCTCAAAAAGAAACTAATTCTATTTTTGTTGATTTTTTTTTTTTAAATCAGTGGCTAGACTAGGAACTACATCTCCTCTTCCAGAGATGCGGGCATTCACATCTCTCTGCTTTCTGGTCTTTGACATTAAAGTAATAAGGAGAAAAATGCCTTCAGGGTGTTGTATTTCTGTGCTAATCAGCTCTGTTGCAGAAGAATAAAGTCGAAAACCAAATAGCTAAAAACTTTCAGGAGTAACTTGCCTTCATGGGCTCATCTGGTACTTGTGGTTTTAGACATTTCATAGAGAAGACAAATGAGGTAGAATCAGGTACAATGGATTGAATTTAGATTATCAGTATAGTTAACAGAAAGGCACATTTTTGAAAATTAATATATCAGGTTTTTTTTTCTTCTTTCCTAAACTTCTTGCTCAGGGAATATACAATCAAGCAATAGCTCTCTTCTGCTCCCTTGTAAAATTAACCTTCGCATTTTCCTAACGGCGATCATTACTTTGAGGTTATGCTAGTTTATATGGATTATTGCAACTATCGTTTTTAATTTGTTTTGTTTTGTTTTTTGTTTTTCGAGACAGGGTTTCTTAGCTTTGGAGCCTGTCCTGGAACTAGCCCTGTGCTCTCTGCCAAGTGCTAGGATTAAAGGCATGTGCCACCACTGCCCAACTCATTTTTAAATTTTTTGTTTTTCGAGACAGGGTTTCTCTGTAGCTTTGGAGCCTGTCCTGGAACTAGCTCTTGTAGACCAGGCTGGCCTCGAACTCACAGAGATCCACCTACCTCTGCCTTCCGAGTGCTAAGATTAAAGGCATGTGCCACCACCACCCAGCCACATTTTTAAATTCTTAATAGACAAAGACAATAAATCACTGACTGGTTACCCATGACGATAGCATTGTTAGTCGTTCTTGAGGTCAGGGCCAAATTACATGCATATTCCATATTATGATATAAAAAGATAGAATTTAGATTGTCACCCAGAAGCCACTCAACTAAAAAGAGCTGAAGTTATTTAGTAGTTATAACTAGATAATTACATACCCAAAGTTGGTTCAGTGATGAATTCAAGATAACCACACAAAACTCGCAATATTTTGATGTTTGCAGTGTCATCAGGAAACAGGAAAAGAGCTCTCATTCCTACTGATAATGTTAATGCTTACAAACAAATCCTATGTGACCTGTGGAAAGACGGCAGCTGGCCTCAGACCGAGCCAGTCTTCTGACTCAGCTTCTTGAGTGCTGGGATCCCAGAAAATGCTATCACAGCAGTGAATCTTTAACATCTAAAGAAAAGCTGCTTTCTTTCTTGCCCCCCAAAAGACTCCGATAAATGCACAGATACATGATCTTTCAACATTAAAAATGAGAGCGCTTGTTTCAAATTAAATGTAACATACTCCCAAAGAAATTATCATCTGCCTTAGAAGCCTGTTCGAAAGTAGATATTAACAAATAAAATAGAAAAGAATGTAGTATCCTGAAATGAGGCATGTTCATTATTTGATGAGGCAAAAATTGCAGATTGGCAGGGTCAAAAAAATTGAATATTTAGGTTACATCTAAATCATGATTTGTACAAAATTAAATTCCATCTGGCTAAAAGAATCAAGCATTAAAATGCTGTTTTGAAATATACACTAATAGAACAAAGGTTTTCAATGAGTGTTTGGGAAGATCAGTATCTCATGATTATGATTATATAAATTTTAAACCTATGCGTAACAAAAGATGCCACAGGTAACTGGGGAATGTATTAAATACTTGCGCCAAATAAAAGATTCACAGCATTATACTTTAAATATAAAATCAAACTCTTGTCCTTGGCTCTATTAGTTAACTGTCGCTGCACATTTTTAAGGGATAATATGTATTTATGCTTAGCAGTTTTATAACTGCTTTGCTTTTTTTTTTTATATCTTACACCCTCTTTTGAGGCAATTGGTGTTTGAGTCCAGCAACCTTTGTATTTAGATATTCCACATGGCAAGTTTCAACTAAAGTGAAGTGATTTTTCTTTCTTTCTTTCTTTCTTTTTTTTTGAGCATGCCATCCAACACTTTCCTACTTGAGCAACTAGTGTACATACTGTAGATTATAAGATAGTCCCTCCAGCTTTCCCTCACCTATCTCCCAATGGATAAAACCGAGCACAATGACCCTATCTGCAGTAATTCTCTATCATGATTCCCACTAAGGGAGCAGAGCCAGGTATTGCTGAGTGGGAGATGCATTGTTTGCCGAAAGTAGTAAGAACACTGACAAATCACTTCTAATAGTTTCTGGCCACAAAGGACTTTCATTCATCATCATACCATACTCAGAGATGGTAAATGTATAATAAAGAAACTTTGCTGTTTATTCTGATTATAATGATAGTCTCATTACAGTTATGCCAAACATCGGACTATGTGATAGGTAGATGTGAATTTGAGTCTCAGCTTCTCCACTCATCCTGAACATTTGACTCAGGAACTTAGACTCTCAGATGTTTTCTTCCTCTCTAAATTATAAATTTAAGTGTCTTCTTTTTGCATGAGGGTCACTGTGAAGAGTAATCACAGATATGATCATTTCTCAACTTGTACTGAGACTTCCTTGGGTAGGGTAGAGGTTTTAGCCAACAGATTCCTCCTTCTTATTTTTATGTCAAAGCAAGAACATTTAAGAAGTTGAGATGTCAACCAAGTAGTTATAATTGTTCAATAAATTTTATTAAGATAAGTAACAGATTAAAAACAAATATATGTTTGCCCCTAAATAAGTTTATGCCATTTTTGTGAAGATTAGAATGTTTTTTTTAATTCTGTGCATTAATACAATGGGTTGTAATTTTTTTGCTATCTTTCCATGCAGATAATTAACCAATTCCCAGTTTTCTTTCAGGTAAATGTTGGAGATATAGTTATAATAAAAGGCAAAGAGTATATACCTGCTGACATTGTCCTTCTCTCATCAAGGTAGAGACACCTACTGATGCTCAAACAGGGTAGAGGATGGTTTCTCTACCCTGCATTGACCTTGTGGTTTCTCCAAGGAAATAAAGAATAAACGAAGAATTGCAAACCTCTCATGATTTTTAAGTGTTTAAAAAATGGCTTGGCTTCATGTTTGCCATACAGAACAAGTATCGGGTACTACCTAGCCCAAGCGTGAGAATCTCCTCTCCCTCTGTCTGCATCCAGATCCATGTGGTGTGTGTGGACCACTAACTCGGCTTAAGAGTCCCTGTCATTGACTTTATGCCATTCACAGACTGGGTTCTGCTGATTTTTCTCTTTCAGTCCTCATTCATAAATTCCTTTATGGTGCAATAATCATCTCTCTTGCAAACTTTCCTATCCTTCTGGTGAAATGGTACAAGAGAACCGATGACTGATTTATTTTTTTGTCATTGTACCTTACTAAATGATACAGTTTTCCAACCAAAGAATGAGTACTTTATTCTTTCTTTTGGTCTTTTCTGTTACTGAATTTAGATAATTTTTATTGTATTCATGTTTGAGATAGTTGTGAATCAGTATTCAGAACATATGGCTTTAGGATTAAAAACTCTCACACTAGTCCTTATGTAAATTTAGGATTTAAAACCATAAAACTAGTCCAAAAATAAATTAAGAAAAAAATGTTTTTTAATATTCTTGAGGTTGTTTATCATCATTTCCTTGGACAGTTTGATTTGTAAAATCCACATAAAAATACGGACAGTGTCCTTTTTTCAAAATCTATTTAATCAGGTCATGGTTTAAAATGATTGGATGTTTATATTTGACAAGTCACTGAATCATAATCAGGAAGCTAGTAGCTCCTCGGCTATTTATAGAAACAGGTATTTGGGGTTTGAAGTAAGTCAGGGTGGTTTTATTTCTCGAGTTTGTAACTGGCATCTTTGTGTAGCACAGAGGATTGTTTTTAAGTCAGACTTTCTGTTCTCAGCGACTGCTCAGAACTTCGTCAGGGAGCATTTCTGAAATGTAACTGCTTATGGACTTGATTGGCGCTAGGTTACGTGAGAGCAAGTTCACGGCTGAGCTTGAGGTGGCTTGGAATTAGGTTAAGAATTTCATTGAAAGTTCTGTGTTTCACTGACTTTCCACTTGAAATGAGCAAACTGAAACTTTAGCACGTGGCCACTGATACCACTATGTGATAAAAGCATGATACAGAGCGACCAAGACTTTATTTAATTCATGTCCAGGCAGGTTGTTGGTCTGACCTTTTCAATTCCCTCCTTGAATCAGACTTTTCTCTGGATACAAGGGCTTACCCTCCTATACTCTGTAAAACACAATGTGTTACTTATACTTTATCAATTATTAAATAACTCCAAATGGTGCAGTCATGCCCCCTAAGTGCCTAAGACGGACATCCCTGCAGCTTTCCAGTAAAGTTGATATGATAGGGATGTAATCAACTTTGAAAACATTTTGGAATCGGAACAGAGTTTATTACTTTTGCAGTGTGTGAGGGAGGCTTCATGTAGTATACTTGTTTTTCAGATAGCTAACACATAATTTTAAATTTTTTTCTTTGCTTATTTGGTAGGCATAAGCATAGAGTTGGCAGCAAATTGAGGAATTTTACAAAGAGAAATCTGTAAGATAAAATAACTCTTTAAAATGATTTTATTTGATTTGATAAGAAATACTTATATGTAAGCTTTATAATATTAACTTTTCACATTAGAAATTGAAAAAATTGGGCTTAAAAAATCAAATAAGTGTCCTTTGGGTGTAAAATATTTTCATTTCCCTTCAGGCCTGATCAAAATAAGTTTTGAAAAAATCGGCATTAGACATTTTTATTAACATGAATTCTTTTCTATAATAATTTCAAACTTTCTGTCTCTTTTGTCCATTTGTTTGGTTTTTATTTTCTCTGTTGTTTGTTTTTTTTTCCTCCCATTTTAATTATTTTAAACTGGGACGTGTAGGTGGCAGTGGGGGAAATAGTGAGAGTGGCCAATGGGGAGCACCTCCCAGCAGATCTCATCAGTCTGTCCTCCAGGTCAGAACCACAGAGTCACACAGGGTGTGTGTACGCGGGTCCTCACCTTAAACCAAGCAACAATGGCGCCCAAATGCAGTTGAGCTCGGTCGCTTCCTTAAAAGCGCCAAGCATGCATATTGCTAGATAACGCGCATCAGAGGCATTTTAAAGGCACTTTGTGATTACCATGCTGGATGCCGTTTGTCCCTCAGCTGAGCAGACGGAGCTCCTATTATTATCAATAGGAGTCCAAGAGATGTTAATTTCCTTTGCACCAGTCACATATGTTTTAACAATATGCCTCAACTTTAAGACTTTTGCTGCTAACTCTCCAGCATATTGTTGTTGTACAGTGTTTAGCTTTTCCTGAAACAACCATTGAAAGCTGGTTACATTTTAAGCATGTTTTCTTATTCTCATATTTCAAAATTTTCTTCAAGTTCTGTGGAATTTCTGCAGTGACTGCTACCAAAATTTGGGCTTGTATAGGGTTTATAGAGGACCCCTGCACAAGGCTGGATGTCGTACGTTTTTGTGCTGCATGCTTGGGGACCGGTCTTTATCCCACTTGTAACTTGTGATCAAGCGCACATTGCTGTGGTCCATGTCAGCCGTCCCCTGGTGTCTGTACCGTGGTCTGCATCTTGTTTCGTTTTTTCCACTTACTAATCAAAAAGCTTGCTTTGCGTCTGACTGTGTCTTGGATGTTATTCTGACTTGCTGAATGAAGTATTTATGAGCTAGCATGATTCCTGACTCTTCTGCTTCTTCACAGCCCTGTTAGAGCTACTGCAGTCATAACTGACTTAAATCATCATTAGGGATGTTCCAAATTGGGGTGATTTAATTGGCTTCATGTTAAGTAGAATTGAGCATTTAAACATCCTAATTTCTTAGTCATGTAAAGCTCTACACAGGGTGTTTTGTATGGAGGGCAGTGTTAGAATGTTATTCTTTTTAATATGAGAGTGACTTTAGATAAGTATATTTATTAGTAGCATTTTAATAAGTTTTATTGCCTACAAAGAGAACCTACAGTTCATTTAGTGTTTTGTTTGTCGCCATTTTTTTTTGTTAGCAGAGAAATGTGTTTCACAGTTTGAGAAACCATTTATGTTTCAAATGGATATGAGGAAATTAGAAAGTTGGACAGTTGCCAGAGTGAGAATAACTATTTTGACCATGAGGTAAAAATATTTTTTGGAATAACTGAGAGTGAAAATACAAATATGGAAAGATTTCTCTGCTTGGGAAATAGCAGTCTATATGAAAGAAAAGCTCATAGGAAAAAAATTAGAGAAGGTGGGAAGTTACTTTAAAATGAATCTATAAGATTTGATTGATGTCTATGTCTTTAAGTAACTTTTCTTAATTTCAGGGTGACAGAATTAGGCTAAATGCCCATTGCTAGTACTTAGGGCAGTTTGTTTTGCACATGTACAAATTGGAAGTTGATTAAAAAATTCCAATATTTGTGACTTGTAAGTTTCTTTTATATTAATAGTTATTTATCAGATAACAAACTAGGCTTATTATGTATCCACGTGTTAATGAGATTGGTTTAACTTAAGAATACTTTTTGGGTTATGTTCAGAATGCTTTTCTATAGAGTTGAGGATTAAATTTATGGTCCGGCCGTACTCACATATCTGCAGCAGCCAAGCAAATAAAGTAAGATGCTCTGATAAAACTGGAGAGCACAGTCACCACATACAGAATCCACTTCCGGCACTCACATGTGCCAGCTTCAGTACATGAAGCAGTATAGCCAGGTGGACTGCCTTTAGCTTCAGGACATGAAGCAGTATAGCCAGGTGGACTGTCTTTAGGTTTAGTATTTTTTGCTTCAAACATCTCAGTCAGGCTGCGTTGATAGCCCAGTCTATAAAGTGCCTGCTTGTAAGCCTGCGGACCTGAGTTCAGTCCCTGAGGACGTACATGAAAACACCCAGGTGTGATGGTACGCTTGCAAGCTCACCTCCAAGGAGACAGACACAGGCGGATCCCTTGAGCTCACTGACCAGCTAACCTGTCTACTCAGCAGGTTTGAGGCCAGTGAGAGACCCTGTCTCAAAAATTCATGGACAGCACCCGAGGACTGATAGCTGAGCTTATACTCTGACCTCCACATCTGTGCCCTCCCCCACACATATGTACCTGACCACACATGAACTTGCACACACACACACGCACAGAGAGAGAGAGAGAGAGAGACCTCTCAAACAAGTTTTTTCTTAATAGGCCAGAAAATATAAAGTATAATGTCACTTTCTTTGTAAAAATACATCCTTTTAAAAGTAGCCTTAATACTATGTGGTCTGTGTGATCTTGTCATCACAGCTAAAGGATTAACGTAGTTAAGTACAAGCTTGTGGAAGGAACAATCTGGAAGTTTTTAATCAACCATTTTGCATAACCAATTTACATGTGGGCTGTGAGCATGAAGCCTGACTGGACATTCTGAGCTGGAGATAAATCCGGACATAAACCTCCGTTAGACTTCAGAACAGTCTGTGCTGTGTCTGTATGGATAAACAGTTGACATAGTGTGGCACAGTCTGTGCTGTGTCTGTATGGATAAGCGGTTGACATAGTGTGGCTCCTCATTATGTGATCTTGAAGCTCATCACCAAGTGTTGTGAGGAAGTGGCTTTTGGGGTTCTCCTGGCTGGAAGGCTGAGCCATGAGTGTCATGCATGAGTAGCACTGCCTCATACCGTCTCGCGGTTAAAACGAGAATCGCCGAGAAGCTAGGTGACTAGATCTTTGTCTAGAACAAATGGCTTTGGTGAGTCTGAGCTCTTAGATCAATGATAGTTGGTACCTTCCTTTCCTTCCCCAACTAAATCTTTGTGTTTCTCAATTACGAATAACAGTGAGCCCCAGGCCATGTGCTACATTGAGACATCCAACTTAGATGGTGAAACCAACTTGAAAATTAGACAGGTGAGTTCTGCCATCAGCTCCCAGCCACTGCTTTCTGCTGTGTATTTAAGAACCTCTAAAACCTCTGTCTAAGAGTGATTCTGTCTAATTACAACTGTTTTCTCTTTAAACCATTGTGAAAAATATCTCATCAACCGGTAGAATTAAGTATTGTGGGACTCAGATTTACTTTACTGGATAAATATGACCAACCATGAACTATTATTTATAATACTATTTTGTATAATAGCCAATGCTTGAATGATAGTAATAGTAGTAGTTCTTAATGCTTATTTGTGTGTGTGTGTGTGTGTGTGTGTGTGTGTGAGAGAGAGAGAGAGAGAGAGAGAGAGAGAGAGAGAGAGAGAGAGAGAATGCATACAAGAGTGCCCTGATTGGCCTGCACTCATTATATAGACCAGGCTGGCGTCAAACTCACAGAGATCCACCTGCTTCTGTGAGTGTTGGGATTAAAGGTAAGTGCCACCATACAGTGTTCTAAGCTCTTTGACATGTTAGTTTGTTTTTCTTAGCTTCCAGTTAGCATTGGGTTTGCCACACTTAAAAGCCAAAATTTTCATTGCTATTCAGAAACATTTGTCTTGGAGATTTGAATTATTTTATATTTCTGATTTGTTTTTCATTCTGTGAAAAGTTGCACAGAACAACTGTAAGAGTTTGTTTTTAAAGCTTTGAGAAATCAATATGTAACATTGATTTCTTGCTGAGCGACAGCACTGCCAGTGGGGTGTTTGGCCTGTGGTAGAACTGGATGTCGCGAGGGAACTGAAGTCAGATGGCTGGGTGGATGGTCCCAGTGCCTGTCACCTCCAGCTGGGTGAAGGGCTGCGTGGAAGTTCTCCCTCTCAAGGAGGGAGGGAGGGAGAGAAGGAGAAAGAAAAAGAATGGACAAACTGCTCTGTTGAATTCAGATTGTTCCTGTATTTTGTCCCTTTCATTAGACTCTATCTTTAAAATATGGGGACTGTACAGCAGCAAATACTGATTTTTACTTGGTGCACTGGGTACTTTAGAACTTCCATAGAAGTTTCATTATTCTCTATTAAAGGTCCATGCTCACACTGATAAGGATATATTATAGTTTGACAGTACTGTATAAAAGGAAGAGAATTACTTGAAAAGTAGTGAAATTTCCTTGTCTGTAAGACCTTGGAGAGTGTCCCCACCCTCACAATACTTACTTAAAATACTCTCTGCTTATCTGAAACTATTCCAACAGGGCTTGCCAGCAACATCGGACATCAAGGACATTGACAGTTTAATGAGAATTTCTGGCAGAATTGAGTGTGAAAGCCCAAACCGACATCTCTATGATTTTGTTGGGAACATAAGGCTGGATGGACATGGGTAGGTAAACTCACTTTCACCGTGTGATCCTGTAGCCCGTACAGTTTTCCTCTGCTCTCACTGGGAATACTCACTTCACACCTTTGTTTTAAGCATGTCTGTTTTCTGACTCACATCCCTCTGGTAGAAGGCTGAATCCTGACCCACTCATGTAATGCCATCCAGGACCTTCCCATGTTCCTGCCAGTCTAGCAGTTGGATGTTGTTAGAGATGTTCCAGGATGCTGGAATACTCTTCAGTGGTTAAATATCTTGTGACTGGTTCTTTGACAGAGATTCTTGCCATGAACTTTCCAATGCCCATGACCATGGTCTTTCTATGATCTCGGGATGCCTCGAGGAGTTCAGACTGTACCACAATCGGTTATTTTTTATCTCTGCTGTCTAACTCTGTTGTATAACTCTATATGCTTTTTTCTAGGCCATGCTACCATCTGTAGTCACTGTTATTTGTTACCTGATTCCCGTCTTTCCTACAACTTCCTTATCGCTTCTCTTACTTGTTCAACTAGAATTTAGTATGTACCTGATAACCAAGACAATTTACAAATATTACACACACCACAATGAGAAAATCAGATAAATATCCTTGCTTGTGTGTTTTCACTGATTCATTCACTCCAGCAAAATTACTTAAAATTCAAAAATCTATCAAGGCATCAAATTTGGTGGCTGGTAAGGAAGTATTGTACCCTGTGTCCCATGGTGGAGACTCTCAGGAATTCTTTTTAAGGTTTCAGTCCCAGTCACAAGACCATAGCTCATGTACATGTTTGTGTTTGTGTGTGTGTATATGCTTGTGCGCACTGCACCTGTGTGAAAAGCGTGCATGAAGAGACCTCAGGTCAACCTCAGGTGTCGTTCCTCAGGAGCCAGCCACTTTTTCCTCTGATATAGGGTCTTGCACTGGTGTGAGCTCATCAATTGAATGGCTGGTGAGCTAGATGGCTGGGTAGAAGCCTCAGGAATGTTCCTGTCTGCCAGTTCCTGTGTTGGAATTAAAAAACACATACCAAACCAGTACCTGGCTTTTTTTTTTTAATATGAGTTCTGATAATCGAACTAGGCCTTCATGATTGCACAGTAAGCCATCTCCTCAGTCCCATGAGTGCAGAAATTTCAAGACTTAACCACCCTCTTCTCAAGATACCAACATTCTAAGTGCCACAATATTAAAGATTGAATTTCAATATATAAATATATAGGATTTTGTAAGCTTACTTTCTTTTGGTAAAGTAGATGAAGTAAAGGAATAAATAAGAAAATTTTATCCTTTATTAATTAAAAAAAAAACCAATAGAGCCTTCAGAAGATACAGCATAGGACAAGAGGTGAGGAAATCTGTTAGATAAGGAAATTTCTTTAGAAGGGAATCTCTCGGGGTGATTGAAATCAGCCTCTTTTAGGTGACATTTGAACAATGGTGATTGTTTAAATCACCTTCTAATCTGGTTAGGAGTTTAGTCACTTGAATATCTGAAGTAGAAGATTCTGGACAGAAGAAATAGTGCGAATCACTGTGATTGGAAGAAGAGAAATTGAGGTGAAAGCCAACAGATCGCATAAGGCTTTTTAGGTTTATAGGTATTATAGGTTTTCTGAGCAAACTTGGGATCCATGAGTGAGTTATGGAGGGGAAACATCATCCCTTTAGTTGTGGACTTAATAAGTTTATGGTGTTCAAGCAGCATTTGAATATATCTGGCTGTGCAGTGGTGGCCTTTAATCCCAGCACTCGAGAGGCAGGAGCAGTCAGATCTCTGTGAGTTCGAGGCCAACCTGGTTGGCAAGAACTAGTTTCAGGACAGGCTCCAAAGCTACAGAGAGACCCTCACTTTGATAGTAGTTCACATAGATATTTAAACTCCTTCCTGGGGCTGGGAAAATCATTGAAATTGATTATGGATAGGAAAATCAAAAGACCCAAGGACTGTCCAGCATTGGGAGGCTAAGAGAGAGCGGGGACTAGAGATCAAGTTCATGGGATAAAAACCAAGAAAGAGTAAAGAAACTTCCAAGAAGAAAGAGAGATACAAAGTTGGGTCAGCTGTCACTCATGACCAACTGCAATGTAGCGGAACATGAACACTTTGGTTTATCGAGTAGAGATCATGGCCCTTGGTTAGAACAGGGTAAACCTGATAAGGGTGAGCGTGACATTATGGAGAAGAAGTGACTATAGCAAGCATAGGCTTCTTTATCAAGGAAGTTTACAATGCAAGGCAAAGAATTCAGGCAGAACTATGCAAGACAGATGGGGTGTGT
The DNA here is from genome assembly GCA_004026605.1 of Ondatra zibethicus. Lineage (NCBI taxonomy): Eukaryota > Metazoa > Chordata > Mammalia > Rodentia > Cricetidae > Ondatra > Ondatra zibethicus. Next base: position 219,053 of record PVIU01000787.1, read on the forward strand.
GCTGCCCCACTTCTGTTTCCTGTCTTCATTCTTTCCCTCTTTGCCCTAACTCCTCTACACAGTAGATGATGTCTACCAGATAGGTGTGGTGGCCAGGTAAGCGTCAGCTAGATGTTCTGGTTCAGCCAGCCTATAGGAATGTTGTCAGTGTTCTCACTATTAGAATATGAATGATATGATACTAAGTAAATGGCATGTGGCACATACCCTGAGGTGACAGACACCCTAATCTAGTTCCCCAAAACTTCCTATGATCTTTGAGGTAAATGATAATTCTAGAATTTTCCAAGTAATCTTTCCTTGAACATATGGTTGTAGACTAATGATAAATTTGGCCATTTGGACAAGTATCATTTCTCAAGTCTGATATTTTTAACTGGCCAGCTTCCATTCCTTAACCAACTTCTCATTAAATTGGTGCCAAGCAAATCCATGCCATGAAGAAAACTTTACGTGATAGTGCCAAGATTTAAGAAACTAGAATTTTATAAGATGCTTAATTTTATCGGAAAGGTTGAAATGAATGAGTGTGGCCAGTGCTCCAAGAGGAACAGGTTCGGAGGGAGGCAGCAGGAAGCAAGGAATGTGTGCCAGCTGTGATGCTGAGCCCAGTCAGAGAGGTGAGGACTGGTGGGCATGCTTATGCCCTAGAGCAAAATCCAGCAACTTCGCAAGCACTTTGTGGAACCTGCTTTAGCCTCAAAGCCCCGACCACAACCCCAGTCCCAAAGTGTACTCCAAATATCCACATATATACAAGAGAGTTCTGTGGTTTCAATATGGTTCTGTCTTCTGCAGGGTTTACATACTGGCAACTCAGCCTCCAATGTGATAACTACAGACTGACTGAAAATTAAACCTCTTTTTCATACATAATAACCAGCCCTCAGGCATTTTATATTCTTTCACAAAATGGTCTCAGCTCTATTCCCTTCCCCTGGGGCCCTGCTGTTGGATGTAAGTGATGAGGGATGAAATAGTTTCCTGAGGACTCTTGCAGGGGCTGTTCTAACCCACACATCTGGACTGATTCCACTGAGCCAGGAGAGTATATTTCTTGAAAGAAGCTCCAATGCCCAAACTATCTCTAGCCTTAGACGCTGACTCAACCACCTAAGCCCACCAGAAACAGAGTTCCCCCCGCTCCATAGCCTTTTCTAACTGACAAATCCTGTATTTTTTAAATAGACTTCCATTAAAAATGCCTTCCTTCTTTTCCTAGAAGTTTTAAGTATATTTTCTTTATTTATGGTTATTAAGAATCTTTGACCCATTCAACTTTGGATCTTGCATTTTCATCGACTGACTCAATGCACACCTGTGATAGTGCCTTAGTACTATTGAGTCAAGTTTCTATATCGTGCCCAATAATGTGCCCCACGGTTAGCCTTAGAGGATACACACAAAAGACCCAACCTGAGCCTTATTCATGAAAATGTGATTTAAAGTCTTGGAAGCAAATGGCTTCAAAATAATTACCATTTATGGGAATGTGTTTGTATTGCTTGGGAAACTGACACTAATCCTGTAAGATGAATACTGTAAGGTTTAGGTCTAGGCCCTTATTTAAGAAAGGGGATGATAGTGCCAGAATGCAGAGTGATCTTTGGGTTTATTTTACTGTGTGTTGTTTTTGAGCCCTGATTGTCTACAAAGTTGTCTGTAATTTAAAATTGTGTTTGTGTGTGTTTATTGAGAGGGTGGGGACAGATATCTTAGCTCCACCAATTCTAAACTTTACATAAACATAAGTCAACTTAGAAACTCAGGAAAAATCGTATGTGAGATTAGCTACTGCATCCCCAAGCATTGCTTGCTATTTGAGACAGTATATTGGATTGCTCTGACTGCCTTGATGACAGAACTTGATAGTTTTATCAGTAGAAATTTGCTTTTCTTCCCATCTGGATAATGGAAATTATCCAGCATGACTGGACTCTGATGAAGGCCATCTTTGCATCTGGCCAAAACCATCCTCTCTGTGTATATTTGTGTGACAAAGAAGGCTCTCGGGTGTCTTATTAGGGCACTAATTGCATCAGAGTGCTTCACCTTCCTGAATTCGCCTAAAACTAATGCCTGGTAGAGGTGTGACTACAAATGTCATCACAGTTGGGGGTTGGAGCTTCAGCTTTGGAATATTTGGGGGATACTTGTAGTCCTCCGGGGAGAGTAAAGCTATATAGGAAATGACCAGTGTGGTCTTAAGGACAAAACCAATTTCTTCCCAACAGTTATATTGGAAAATTATTGTTGGTGGAAAAAAATACTCCCTTTCCAAAAATAAAGTTTTCATGGTGTAGACTTTGATAACTGTAATGGCTGTGCATTTCCTGAGCATCTTGGACAATGTCATTTCTAATGCCAATATACTCTGTCGCAGCACTGTTCCCCTGGGAGCAGACCAGATTCTTCTTCGAGGTGCTCAGTTAAGAAATACTCAGTGGGTTCATGGGATAGTCGTCTACACTGGACATGACACCAAGCTGATGCAGGTGGGACTTTTATCTATGAAATCTTTTGAGACTAAGTCTTTTGGAAATGCATGATTCATTGTTCTTGGTGCCCTTGGCCCAAACAGAGCAGATCAGCCATCAGATATTCCTTAGCCTCATACCACACACTCATATTGGGAACAAGGTGAACGAGATCTTGAAATTCCTTCCCTGTGAGAAGAGCTCGCTACCCATGGGAACACTGAGAAACTTCTCCCAAGATCACATGATACATGAACGCCCAACGGTGGTGTGTGTTGATCTGTGACATTTTGCAACTGCTAGTGGTCACTTCAAGTTGTCTGTGTACCAGTGTCTGCATTAAAGTATTTATTTTATGCTTTTATTATAATGCAATGATCAAATTTTAAACTTGGAGTTTTTTCATAAATTTAAAGCTAATATAAATTAAACAGCCATTTTTTCCCCATGGCATTCCATACAAGACTGTTTTTGCCATCTACTGTCCTGATGTTTTGCTACACCCATGGCAGCTTTATCTCTAAATTGTAATACTATCTGCATTCGGTAGTGTAGCACGTATAGGAAGATCACTTTGAAATACTAATAGGTGTTCTACTCTAAGGAGCAGTGTCCCTGTACATCATACAGGTGTGATGTTGCTGTCATTCCATGTGAGATGCTTGGTAGCCCTCCTACCCTGATCGTGCTATCAAGTCTATCATTCTTCACTTAAATTTGCTATGAGGGATTTCCTTTTCTGTCCTGAGAATGTTCGGTTAGCACAGATCTGGCATAATCTACTGAATCATCACATAGAGCAGAGAAGCCTTCCTTGTGCTCTGCTGCATGGGTCAGGCTTGCTCCATGGTCCTTCTGCCTCCTAAGCCAGCCTGCTGCCGCAGCTGCTGTTACTAATCATAGATGATTTGACTTGATCTACTGCTGCGTCCAGTAAAACAGTTGCCGAGCAGCACCAGAGAACCTTTGGATGTTGAAATGTTTGCAGAGCTGTGGGCCTTTTTTCTTGGACTCTTTTCTAAGCAAAGGCATGGAGTAGATGCTGTGGAAAGATCTTGTTTGCTTAAGTAGACAAGTACATCTTAACCTGCCTGACACAGTCTGCAAAATGAATGTTAGCCTCTCCCTTTCTCTCATTATTTTACAACCCAGAGAAAGATGTACCTGGTAAGAAAGAGGCGGCAGCCGTGGACACCTTATTATACTTCCGTGTGTTTGGAAGCGTTTCCAGCTCAAGTCCAAGTGCTAGTTGTGACTTTGTCACCCTCATCGATTACTAAGTAAACAATGCTAAACTGTGCAGTTTTTACCATTCGTTCTGTTTTGTTTTGTTTTACAGAATTCCACAAGTCCGCCACTTAAACTCTCCAATGTGGAACGGATTACAAATGTACAGATTCTGATTTTATTTTGCATCTTAATCGCCATGTCTCTTATCTGTTCTGTGGGCTCGGCCATTTGGAATCGAAGGCATTCGGAGAAGGACTGGTACCTCCATCTACACTGTGAGCAACGAAGGGCTGACTTCCTTATTTTTTTCCCTTAGAGTTAAATAGACATTTGCTTCGCCATCAATCTTAACTTAGTTTGAGGAATGTCCCCTTGTTTCTGAAAAGAAAACTTGTAGCTAGGATAACTGGAAGTCTTCTCTTCATTTTTCAATAGATTACCAGGAAAAGTGAGTAAAATTTAGGTTCTCAAAACTTCCAAATACTTACAAGCATACCTCCATTCCATAGCAGTATAAAATGCTTTATAAATATAACCAATAACATGATACACGAAATAAAACTGCCCTCTAAAATATATTAAATGTGACAGTTAAACTCATGAAAGGAGATGAAGTGTGAAAAAAATTATGAGTATTGAATATATTATGAAAGCATAATTTATATGCTTTAAAAATGTTTGAACTGAATGTTCTTTCTTCCTTCCTTCCTTCATTTCTTCTTTCTTTCTTTTCTTCCTTTAAATGTGCTTTCCTTAGAACTCAGTAAAAGAAATTTTATGTAAATGTTCATCTTATTCCAGGGAGAGCGGTTTTAATCGCTTCCGTCTGGAACATGTATTCTCTTGCTGTTCTCATATTAATGTATCCCCTCTGGGTATTTCTAGGAAGTGAGTTTGCATTTCCTTGTGATGAATACTTAGTCAGTAAATAATTTCCCCAAAGTGTGAAAACAAATTGCAGTATAGTCTTACAGGAGAAAACAAAAAACAGATTTTAAAGCTGTTTTTATTACATTTATCTAACTTTTATTACATTTAGTTAGCTTTGCAGTTATTCCAAGTTATTTTATAATTATTGATTTATTATTTCAGCATGGAAAAAGTTATTACTGCAATCAGTTTGTTTATGTATATTCCTTACACTATATTCGTCTTCCCTGTTTTATTTTCCTTATTGAGGAGGAAGAAGTTAATTTACTTAGGAGGCTAATTTACCTACACATGAATAATGTTCCTGTAGCTAAGGATACAGCTCAGTGTAATACTTACCAACTGTGCATGAGACCGCCCGGGAGACCAGTACTGGAAAAATATGAAGTGTTCTTACAACTTGGATTGTTCTAGCTGCTATTGTGTTTGCTTTGGAACCATGCTTTGAAAATGCTTTCAAGAATTCACATAGAAGTGGTTCCGCCCAATTGAAACTTTGCATTTACAAACCTGCAACCCTCCTGATATCTCTGAACTTCCTTATTGGAACACAATGTGCAATACCAATAGCTAGATCACTTTTCTTTCATCCACGCATGCCACCGCGCTCCCCTGCCCCCGCCAGAATGGAATAGGGTTTCTCTGTGTAGCCTTGGATGTCCTGAAACTCACTCTTTAGACCAGGCTGGCCTCGAACTCAAGAGATTCACCTGCCTCTGCCTCCCTAGTGCTGGGATCAAAGGTGCCATGCTGGGTTTCTTGCACTTTTTAATAGCACTGTGGAGAGCTTAATAGGATTAGCATGCTGAATATAAGTACAGGTGTCTCTCTAGCATTGGAACTGATTTCAGGACACCAGGAAAGGACCATAACCTGACAGATGCCCAAGCCTTTTATTTAAATGACCCAATATTTGTACTGTGTGTATTTTGTCATGTACTGTAAGTCATATCCAGATTACTTAATATGCATGATGCAAAGTATATGCTGTGTGAGTAGTTATTACACTGTATTATTTATCGTCTACACGTATCAAGTATAGACAGATTATTGTCAGTCTAAAGTTGGTTCAGTCCCTCATGTGGGACCCTAGAGAAAGGGATGACGGAACTTTGATTCTACACTGAAAGAGAGGTTTGAGAATCAGGATATGTTATTAGCAAAGTCTTTGTCTAGCTGTGTAATGTAGGAAATTCTTGCGGTGTTCGGGTTTTCTCACTGCAGATATAAAAAGTTATAAATGATGTTCTCCCTTCTCCCCAACAGATGGTGGCGCTAGTAATTTCGGGCTAAACTTCTTGACTTTCATTATCCTTTTCAACAACCTCATTCCCATCAGCTTGTTGGTTACATTAGAAGTGGTAAAATTTACCCAGGCATACTTCATAAATTGGGTAAATATGAGTTTGTATTATATGTCATCTTCCTAAGTATGTATGTTGTCCTTAAAATTTACTTTGTTAGGGTCTTTTGATTTGTGGAGGTTAAAAAAAATTTTTTTAAGTCTTAACTGTATGTTGTTTTTGATGACTCTGTGATGGTAGTTTTTAAGCCTCTTATAATTTTAACATGGTCTGCTCAGAGTCAGGCAAATTGATAACAGCAGACATCCTGAGGAAAACTGGTGTCTAGTTCAGGAAGCCTGTTGGGAACACACAGTGCCTGTAGAGGAAGGAGACCATGCGTTTGGAACCGAAAATCCGTCTTGTAGAAGCAGTGTCATAATTTACCACGTAAGCAGCTCTGTCCAGCCACCTGACTTCATGCACCTTCATTTCTGGACACTAACAAGGTGCTTATTCTCACAGTGCTTGTGAAGCTCAAGAACCTGTTTAGAAGCAAAGAGTTTTCTAAGCAGTCAAGCACATAACTGTGGTTCTGCTACCGTGACTGAGGGATTTGCCCATCCATCTAGCTCATTTTCAACACTGTAAATGATTTCGGTGTGCATGGTTTTCCTTTTTGAATTATTATATTGATGATTTTAATATTGGAGAGATGTATTAAACAACTCGTTTCTATATTTTTTCCATCAAATATTGTTTTGTTCTTTCAGTTTTATCTTAGTTAAAATTAATGGATTTGTGTAAATTATATTTTCAGGCATTATTTGCCAAAAAGTTGAATTTTTTTGAGAAATTTTGATTTCACTTTTTATGTTCCAAACTCATCTTAAAGCTTTGGATGTAAGCAGTATCAGTAGTTTAAAAATATAACCAAAGATATGTTTGCAGCTGTTCATTGTCTTCCTGTGGTGAGTGATCTTGCTAAAATGTCAGCCACTTTCTTGTGTTTGGGAAAAGATCAGTGTGATTTAGTAATTTGAAATGAGCAGCAGGCATAGTTCACTTCACACAGGGAATGTGTGCCAGAAAATTGAGCTATATATGCAGATAAATTAAAGTTAATGAGGGGCTCTCTTTCATATAAGTAATAAGGTAAATGCGCCATGACGAGCAAATGACTACTCAAGTTTTTATTTTTTATGTGGATTTTCAAAAAGTAAAATTGGTTTCAAATATATAATGGTAATATTGCGTAAGCCTGGCAGGCTCTTGCTTTTTAACCACCCTCTTAATGAGCAGAGACTTTGTGATGACCCTGACAAGCCCGCTTTCTCCTTGGGCAAAAATGAGATCAATAACTGTCTCCTGGGTTCTGGTTCTGGCCAGTTGTCTTGTTATACAGTATGGATTTCTGAATGATAGCTTTGAAAATGTTTACCCTCGGCTGTCCTCTCGTGCCTGTTCTTCTGTCATGCCTGTCCCTCCTGACTCAGACCCCCTCCTCTCCTCTGGCTGGTCTGCGTTTCATGTGGTTTCCAGATTGATCTGTGTGAGCCCTCTCTTCTCCTCTCTCAACACAACTTACATGGCAAATGTCTGTCTTCCAACATGACATGGAACTCAAAGCCTGCTTCAGAAACAGAGACAGGAGAAGTGTGAAACCCAACGAGCCACAGCCCCTACTTGTTAACGCAATATTCTACTGTAAAAACTCTCACATATTTTGGGTTGGATGATGGGGTCAAACCTCATGGTCCCTGGGTACAAGGCAAGTTCAAAGAAATAGAGAATTATACCTTTCTCGGTTGACTATCAAGTATCTGTAGTAAAAGAAATTTAGCCTGGGAAGTCCAACCAGATATGGTCACTCAAGATAGCTTTTCCCCTTGCTTGAAGAGCTAACTGTATGAAAGCATTAGCTGCCTTTCTAGCAAACATCCCTGAACAGTCACTTCGCATTGCTCTAGGGAGCCCTTCATGGGTATTGCATAACTTAACCCCAGCACGAGGTTAAGTTTGCTGAGAATGAAGAATGGAAGTATATGGACTATGTGACTCCACAGGCAAGCTCTCACTACCGTTCCTTTCTGTTCTAATGAAAGCAAACCATTCCTTGCTGGATACTTTTCAGGTCGGCCACATAGAATCATGTACAGACAGCAAGGAACTAGAGTCGCTACACAGAGTTCAGCAGGCCAGTGGTGACTTGTGAAACGTGAAAAAAACAAAGTGATTTCTTTTGCTGATCCAGTCCCCCAGTCCCTTGTATTCAAGGATGTCACTTACTTCTTTGTAGGATCTTGATATGCACTATGAGCCCACAGACACTGCGGCAATGGCCCGGACATCCAATCTGAATGAGGAACTTGGCCAGGTAAGCTCTTACTGACACAGTTGGATCAGAAGTGAGAGTTTGTAGAATTTCTGCCTTGTGTAGTGACTTCAGATGAAGTAGTAGCTCTTCGTTTTCCCTTGTCTGAATAACTCACATAAATGCATTTGCTAGTGCCTGACGTACAGTGGTCATATTTCATAGTGAAATTTTCAAACAGTAAACAGATTTTTCTTTCAAGGTGAGATACTGTGCAAAGGCTAGGTGTGTTTCTTGGCAGGCAGTCTGATGAAAATATTGGCTGTTTTTGAGTTATAGGGCTTTCATCCAGAACGAAGGAAAAGGTTTAAGTTGTATGAGTCTTAGTCAAAAAGCAATTCTGATTAGATTTATAACTGAGACTTTATTAATGTATACAGCTTTGCATCACTTACCAGGGATTGTTCTGAGCAGTGTATCGTCAGGAGATGTCATCATTATATAAGCATCATAAAATGCACACAGCTTTGACCTCAGTGGTGGGCAATATAGTCTTGTGGTGTCCACATCATACATGCGTCCTTCACTAACTGAAGCATCTTTAGGTGACATGTGACTATGTGTGTGTGTAACCATTTATAGGTGCTAACTGAAAAAGAATTTTTGTTTTCTCTTCCTCCACTTTCCAATGCAAACTATTCAAATTGCATTTAGAACAGATTATATTGTTCCTTACCGATTTAGATGGTGTCTGAAGTTAACTGCACAAGCTCTTGCCAACTCTAGAATTTCTTATAATTTTGAGAAATACTGGCTAGGTCTTAGTACTATCTGTGTTTGAAAACAGCAGTGAAACTTTCTGTAAAAATTCAGATTATCCTGAAGCAGATTTCTTTCTGACTCTAGTTTGCTAGTACACATTAATACCCATATACAAAATAATTGATCACTTAAATACTAAAAGAGCTGGATTGCTCCTTAAAAAATGTACTGAAAGCAATTCTAGCCATCATTATACCCCCACAGTAGAACAAAGTTGACTTTTAAAAAAGTATAATATAAATACATTTTCTTCCCTGTGTAAAAAATTTCTGGCCAGTATGGATATAGCTCATAGGTAGGGCTCTTGCCTGATATGCATAAGAAACTAAGATGAACATTTTTTAATTTTTTTCTTGTTCATAGGTTAAATACATATTTTCTGACAAAACTGGGACCCTGACGTGCAATGTGATGCAGTTTAAGAAGTGCACCATCGCGGGCGTGGCTTATGGGTGAGTGTGTTCCCTTTACCTGGTGTAAGAAATACACATTTAATTGATGCCGTCGGTTTGAAATACTTGGAAATTCTTGTGCAAGGAGGGTTCGAGTTTTGTTTTGCTTTTTAGTCTAGAAAGCAGTTCTTTTTACTCTGGGGTGGATTAATTGTGTATTTTACAGTTGCTCTTGCTTTCCTTGGGGGCTGCTATGAGGTGGAAAATGACTGGCATGTCTCTCAGTATTTAGGGCCTTGTGTGGTCGCCCTCTGGGCCTGGCGATAAGAAGCCGTTTCCCTTTGCTCTGACCTAAGTCAGGGTGCAGCGGAGATGTGGGAAGAAGCTGCAGAGAGGCCTTCGTCTGTTGTTAAGTTAAATAATACTACAGGGCTTTGACAATTACTCTTATTTTATCCTTTATCATGTCTCCTCTTTGCAATCACAGAGCAATCTAAAATGCTGGTGACAGGAAGGAGGTAGGGACATAAACATCTTCACTTTGAAGAACGGAAGTGAAAATGTCCTTCAGACTGGCTGTGGCATCCATTTAATTTATGTCTTATTATATGTATGCCTACCTAAACCATTCAGAGGCACCCTCCTTCTGGTTGAGTGTCTCTAGCCTTATCAGCAAATTTTGCAAATGTCCTTACCTCAGTGAGGCAAGTAGATATTGGTTTCTTAATCACACTTAACTTGCTTTGGGCATTTCTGGTTTATACCCATTGTTTTCATTCATGCTTTACCTTTAAGCAGCAAGTCAGTGGAAGACTGGTGTTCAGTTTTGAAAACGTTTTAAACTGAATTTGTTATTATTCCTATGTACATTGTCTGCAAACAGGAACAGAGACCAATATGCTTGTTCCCAAGGGCAGGAGAGAGTTTGATTCAAAATGACTTCAGCCTGTGGATACAGCAATCGATTTCTTTTCCACGCCATAGAGACAGGCTTTTGATTTGGGAAGAATACTGATGTTTCCAGTTTGCATTTTTTTTTCTCTTTATCCTGAAGCCTGATAGTTCTCAGACAAAACAGCTCTCCCCCATCCTCCCCAGAATTGTTCCTGGGCAGGAGAATCACAGTCGCATTCTTTGACATCAAGTACTTACACATTCTACACATGGTTCAACCGGAGGCAGAAGGGCTTCTCTCTGTGGGTTTTCCTTATGCTCAGAATAGGGTCTTAATCAACCCTGGCCACATGTGCAGAAGCGGAGCTCTTCCCTTGTCTGTCGATAACTTCATCACACAAAGTGTGGGAGGACAGGCTGGGTTTGAGCGAAGCGCCAGTCCTGACAGTTAGGTGGGCAATGAAATGAACGTCCTGTGAGAACATTTAAAAATGAGGTGAAGAAATAAGGTGTGAATTCTAGAGCCGAGCCGTGTCTTAGATTCCCTCCTTTGACCTTAGACAGTTCCCTTTCAGATATTCTTAACTCTGTAAAGCTTTAATAAAACTTAATAAAACGAACCTCTAAGGTCCTTTCAAGCTGCAGAGCCCTAGCATCATGTTTAGTAATAAGAACCGAAGTCCCTTTGTTTGCAGGTTGGGTCCTGCCCAGGTGTGGCGTCATGTCTTCAAGAATACTGAAAGCCACACTTGAGCTAGTTAAGCTACTTCCAAGCATCACCAGGGGTTTGTTGGTTTGTTCGTTTGTGTTAGAGCCCATAGTTCTCAGTGTGATTTTATGTGTGTATATATATATTCATATGTGAATTATCAGGGGTGTAGCCTTGTTGCCTGTCCCCACAGGTGACACACGGAGAAGAGTCAGTCACAGCCAGCCACCTTACTGAGCACTCGTGGGTTGCAGGAAGCTACACAGTTTTCCATTTACACTCTAAGTGTGTTCAATACAAGGAGGTAGTGCTGAAGAGACCCTGGTGTTTATCCCCACTGCACCCTCAGGAAATGACAAAGCAAGAGAAAGTAACACACTTTGGATGCCAGCAAACGAGTTTACAGCTCATCCTTCAGGCTCTCAGGAAAGTCCTGTGCTGTCTCATTGGATCAGCTTAGAAGGGCAGAGCCGTCAAGTCTCCGGGCAGTGCAGTTTTTAGCTAGTTCTCTGTATCCAGCAATTCTGTAGGAGTAGAATAAACACCAATGTTTCATAATTTAATTCTAATAAAGTTTCTCTCATTTCCCTTAAGCTTTGCCTCAGACTTCGTTTGAATTTCATGACAAATGAAGTTCAAAGATTTATACACAGTTGCCAGCCATGACTATTTCATAGAAATCAACTTTGTAATAAGGATACCTCTGTTTATACTTATAAATTTAACTTGTTGCAAACTAGAAGTTGCACTGTTACACACTTAGGAAAGTATCAGTGTAGCAGGTTACACTATGGGGATGTTGTCACAGCCGATTGAGTATCTGCAGTAAGTAAGCACATCTGTGTTCAGTGGCTGAGTTCTCAACGTTGTGACAGTCTGAAGAGTTTTTCGTATAGCCAGTACTTGTCAGCAATTTAGTCTATACTATCTCTGGGGCAAAAAATAAAATAAAAAAAAAATTAAGAAAAACAACAGTCGCCGGGTGGTGGTGGCGCACGCCTTTAATCCCAGCACTTGGGAGGCAGAGGCAAACCGATCTCTGTGAGTTCGAGACCAGCCTGGTCTACAAGAGCTCCAAAGCTACAGAGAAACCCTGTCTCAAAAAACAAAAAAAAAAAAAAGAAAGAAAGAAAAAGAAAAACAACAGTCTATTAAGCAACTTGAATAATTCTTTCGTTGTTGTTTTATTTTTATTTGGGGAATCAGACATTTGACTACTGTTAAATCATGCACCCTCCCCTTTCGGTAAAGCAGATGAAGATTCTTAACAATAGTATGTGAGTAGTTTACATGGAGGTTTTCTTTAGAAGCATGTTTGATAGATCAGCTAACTCTACAACCCTGAGGAGAGATCCACCAGGAAAATCTTCACAGTTATCCAAGGACTAGATTATAGCCTGCTCATGTGTCTGGTGACCAACCATGACCTTTCATTTACCTATGACAAATGCTGATCTGCCTCCTTCTGCGGGTGGCTCCTTGTTAGATAGTAGAAACCTACTAATAAACCAAGTTTACATGGTTCTCACACAGAATTCACAGTATAACCGTGGTCTTAGTTAATTATAATACAATAGTGCTAACATGGAGTAGAATCGTGGCAAGCTTCAGATGGTGTGGGATAGAGTAATGAGGTCAAGGGATGCTTCTACACATAGTGGTCCTTAACCAAAATCTGAGAATGAATTTAAGTAACGAACTCCCTGGGACAGATATGATCACACTGACATGTCTTCATGGCAACTCATACAGACAAGTCACTTGTTTCCCATCACCCTCTGGATGCCACTCAACTTCTGCCAGGTCTGCACCAGACTCAGGGGCAGGCATTGTGGCCCATGTGCTCTGGGGCTGGTAAGCCTCATGATTTAGGAAGCACTAGCTCCAGCGTTAGTGTGAAGCCTTGAGCAGGGTACAGTACCAATGCAGCCTGTCAGGACCTTCTCTATGAATGGAACACAATACCAGTGCAAGCTGTCAGGACCTTCCCTATGAATGGAACACAATACCAATGCAAGCTGTCAGGACCTTCTCCATGAACAGGACACAATACCAATGCAAGCTGTGGGGACCTTCTTTATGAATGGGACACAATACCAGTGCAAGCTGTCAGGACCGTCTCTATGAATGGGACACAATACCAGTGCAAGTTGTCAGGACCTTCTCCATGAGCAGGGGAACAATACCAATGCAAGCTGTCAGGACCTTCTCCATGAGCAGGGGAACAATACCAATGCAAGCTGTCAGGACCTTCCTACAGTGTTTCCTGTTTGAACAGTTACCAGCCCTCCCCTGGATAGTGCCAGCCCAAACTTTGAGGTTAATCGCAAGTGATTGTCCTGGGTTCTATAGCCCATTTCCATGGTGTATTGCCACAGGCCAGCACCTTTCCTGGAAATCCAGCCCCAAATGACCTGGGTGAGTGTTTCCTCCTAAACAATAAACACAAGCCTTTGACAGGAAAGAATAGTGGGCTAAAGGTTCCCTTTCATTGTGACTGCTGTAATGGAGGGGATGTTGTCCCTGGACAGAGAGTTAATGTTTTGGAAGTACAAGACTCTGCCCTGGCTAGGTAGGTTAAAAGTGGATAGGCATTTAGGGAGTTAGGGAGGTCTTTAAGTTTCCAGCAGTTTATTGTGCTTATCGAGAACCATCTGTGCATTTGAACTCTACCCGTGTACAGTAAGTCTAACTTACAGGGGAGATGCCGATTTATCATATGTAGTGAAAGAATTGCGGAATAAGAAAATCTACTCTTATGTGTATTTTGGGTGTCATGTGGCAGTTGGAATGGACTGTATCCAGGGATCTTTTCCCATGCTTCATGGGCTCATGGGTAAAATTAAAGTATCGATGAAAACAGTTTTCAAGATTAAAAATTATTTGATGAGTGGACTATTTTGAATATCAGTGGTTCCATTTAATCAAACAAAGTAACAATTAACTTGCACTTTTATGTCCCCTCTTAGGAAGTTATTGTCTCAAGGCAGTAAAAGCTTCCTCAAAAATATTTGGCAGATTTTTTTTTCTGTGCCCTAGGTGACTAGCATGTTTATGTTGTTAAAATACTTTGTAATGGTTATAAATATAAATGATTGACATCCTACTGGCTTTATAGCACTTGTTTAAACAGCTAAATTTAAACATATTTATTACTAAATTCTGGCTTCTGTGCATTAGTCAATTCTGGGCTATGGAGTACCTTTGTAAGTCCACCTGGTTACCATGAATCCTCATGTTCTGCTCATTGTACTAACCGCCATTCTTCCAGATCCAACTAAAAGCTCATTTTTCTTAACTCTCTAGAAACCCGCCTCTTAGCACTTCCCTCATTCATGGTTTTATGTTTCCAGCCTTTCCGTGATTATTTTTTCCCTCTCTTTCTGTCCCTCCTCTTGAAGCCATGTCCCCGAACCTGAGGATTATGGGTGCTCGCCTGATGAATGGTAAGCTACTTGGTCCTTTGATGTCTTTGAAAGGCTCCCTTGCATGGCTGTGCTAAACCAGCTTCCCTGGTCTAGCGGGAAGTCTTCATAGGTGCTGCGTGATGATGCTCTGCAGTGCATGTTTCTTAAACTCTGTTAAGTATCTTTGATTTTTCTATCGAAAACCTTCCTAAGCATATTCTAAAGCTTTAAAAGTTGCTAGAGCCTTGTATTATTTATCTATTACCTGTAAGGATTGATTCCAAAGTTCCCAGGGCAGGGAAAACTCAGCTATAGCTCTGAAAGCTTGCTTGTGTTTTTTAGCTCAGCACTGCCCCCTTCTGCCTGAGCTACGGAACAGATAATGCTGGACCATGCCATGCAGTACAAGTGTCCTTTTCCACTGCCTTATTCTAATGTCTCTTCAGAGGCCGGAAAATGAAGACCTTTAAATGTGCAGCACACGTGTTCTAGAACTCTCCCACCTGCAACCTAACAGTGAATTTCACATCCTACATCCTGACATCAGTATCACTTTAGATTTATTAAAGACAGCACATTATGAGTTTAGCTTCACTACTATGGGAGGTTTCTGGGTTGTTTTACTTTAAAATCCTTTCAGCCCTGGGTTTATGCTTTTATCTAGGGTAGTTTAGTGTATTTTGTTTTCGTGTGAGTTGTCATGATTTGGTAGCAAATAAAATTTAGGAAATTGATAACTTTAAAGCTTTTTTTGAAGATACTGATTTTTGATACTATTGAGACTTTCTTCTATGTATTTGGATTACATATACTTTATGATTAAGTTATATTTCCACTGTTCGTTGTGTTCCAGCCACAAAATAAGTGTTCAACCTATCGGAATTTATTTCAGTGAAGTAGAGATTTGCTAAGAGTTTGTAGTAAACCTCCTAATACCCAAGGCTGCTTACTGATGGAGGCAGCTGTTTGCTTTGTGTGACAAGTGGCACCGTTGGTGCCCGTTACAGAGAGCTCCATACCTTTGCCAGAGCATTTTATCGTTGGTTGGCCATTCAAGCTAAGCATTGCATACACCCCTACTTATCTGGTCCTGTGACTCTAGCTGCCCTGTTTATTGGGGTGTTCTTTGACTTGTGGCTGAGTGCCATCTGAGTAAGCTCCTCAGGTTTTTTAGGACCTGTGTGTCTTTTCATTTGCTGCTTGCCTATAGCACAATAATTCTACCATTTTAAACCTGTTTAGTAATATAGAACTAATGCACATATCTCCCTATGAGACATGGTTTGGTTTTCTTAGCTTCACCACATGTTTCTCCAAACATTTATATCGTTGACCCAGATCATTAAAAGCTGTGAGCAGAGCCAGGTAGTGGTGGCTCACGCCTTTAATCCCAGCACTCGGGAGGCAGAGGCAGGGGATCTCTGTGAGTTCGAGGCCAGCCTGGTCTACAGAGCTAGTTCCAGGACAGGCTCCAAAGCGGCTCCAAAGCTACAGAGAAACCCTGTCTTGAGAAACCATTAAAAAAAAAAAAAAGCTGTGAGCAGAGGATGTTTCGTGGCATCAATCACTGTCGGAAAGAAATGATACCATTTCATCTTCCTCATAAGGATTATTTTTTTTTCATAAAATATCTTTTTGGGAAACTGAGTTCAAATGAAATATCCCAGCTTTTTCACAAATTGTATATTTTCGCCTGCCATTGAATCTAAAAGAAGGTTGCTGTTTAAAAAATTAACACCAGGAAAGACACATGTCGCCTTTATGGCAAATGCACTCTCTTTGTGTCCTTGGGTCTTCCGTCTGTAAAGTAATTACCTGTAGGCTTGCAAAGGTGGAGGTACAGATTTATGAGGTTCTGTGTAAGGTTGTGTGGAGTGGCCATGCATGTGAACTTTGGATTCTGACCACCAAATTTCGAATCTTGACCTGACCTTAGAACAGGCCACTCGTGGCCCAAGTAGCCTCATTGGAAAACTGTGGTCACCAATAGTACTTACCTCAGTGGGAAACTGAAAATTAATTGAGTTCTAAACAGAAGGTCCTTACTCTCACTCCTCGTCATATCCACGGTCAATTCCAAGTTGATAGAATTTAGGTAGAGAAGCCAGTAAGCAATCTACGCAAGACCACAACCAGCAGACATGGGAACCAGCATTAAGCCCAGCAGAGCCTAACTATGAAGGGGGTTCATTCTATCACACACCCATAGATGCTAAGGACTTGTGTTTCTTTTGGAGCACAAAATAGCTTTGCATTTCAAGTCCCTCCTCTCCCTGTTTCACTTAACGCTTCTCTAACTGGATGTGTTTCAGGGAAGTTGCTGAGATTATTAAGGAAGGGCAAGTAGAAAGCTACCATTTGGCTGAGTGGAGGAACGGTAGCTTGGAGGCTCATACGTGACTCCGTATTTTCAAACGTCTGCCATTTGTCCTGCCTCGTCTAACTGGTTTCATGTGGCTGAGGAAACCAAGATCAGATGTGGTCTTGGTGGAGCCCTGTGCTCCGGGTGTCTGACCGTGTCCCCATGTTGCCGCTCTTCAAGAGGAGAAAGTCTGGAAGACTCTCTGACTGTATATAAGTTATATAAGTTATCTCCTCAATGGCTGCTTGGCAGCTTCAACTGGCAATGAGAAGCTGATTGAATGCCACATCACAAGCCTGGAGCTGTCCATGTTTAATTGTCTTGCTTAAAATGGCACCCACTACAAAAATGTCAAGAAAATACATGTGTAGATAATGTGTTTATATTTGGTTCTAAAGGCGAGCTTATAACACTATTGCCAGATTGAATGGAATTCTCTAAAATATATTTAATTTATATTATCTCTGCAATAATATATTGCAGAGATAATGGCTTCCCAACACGTGATTACTTACTCCAAAACTGGCATTGTTTTCCTGTTATTGTCAAGAACTGTCAACTGGCATGGAATCTTGCAGACGAATTCCTTTCTATTAAAAACCATTATCTAAATTGATAGTATAAATTTTGAGAGGATTAGAAAGAAAAACACCTTTTGCTTTCAACACCCATGTAATCATAATGTTTTCTTATTTTCAAAAGCTATATATATATAGCTTTTTTTTAAAAAAAAAAAACTTACTTTGGAAAGTTTAAGGAGAAGCAGCACCAATAACTGTCCCTGTCATTGTTTTAACAGTATGTGCTCTGGGCCAGTTTCATCCCACCTGTGCCTTTCTCTCATTATTATTCTGAAGCAAATCTCACAAAATAGATTATTTCATTTTTTTCTTAACTATTTGATACAGTCACACATCATATTCTCATTGTTTTTCAAGTAAATGGCCACAGGGTGATTCTCCAGAGGAAATGGAGAATTCGAGTCGGCGCTGCAGTCATGTCAGTGGCTTTGGCTATTACTGCAGCATCTGCAGTTGATACTAGTTTCTCTTTTCTGCTTGGTTATTTTCTCATTTCATTCTAGCCTATAATTATGTGTGGAGTGAGTGGCATTTATTTATTCTGCTGTAAAAGGTAGGCTCACTGAAGCATTCTTCCAGGCGTGCCCTTATAATAATGAGATCTAACACATCTATATTAGCGTCTGTCTTCAAAGTAATCCCCTCGGCAAGCTGTTTTATTCAGTGTGCAGACTTTCACACAGTGCTTTAGAGCTCCTCTTTTGCAGTTGCCTTCAGAAATACTTGTAGTCACCCAGGAAACTGAGTCTCATTGCTTTGATCTAAACCAACCATTATCTAGCAAAAACAGTGAACTTAAATCACCCATTCAGATTCTTGGACTTGACTCTGAGTAACTCATGGCTAAAAATTAAATCTCCCTGCAAGCAATTTTGATTCCAAACCAACAGGGTCTTTAAAAACCTGAAGGGGCAGACCCTTAAAAAACGGGGGAAAAAATCAGTGTCCTGACGGCTGGGGCCAGAAAGTCCTTCAGCTATGGCAGAAGGGTTCACTAGGTTAGGGAAAGGGTCGGTTCCTGGGTCAGAGAGGATGCCAGTCCAACAGGCTTTATCCTACCCTGCTCATTGCCTCAGAAAACTGCTTTGTGCTGCCAAAGGAGCTCTACCCCATGTTGCCCCGGAGATGTGGCGTTGATCAGGAAACCAGCCTCTACGCAGCAGCTGCATGGTGGGCTGTCCACCCTGAGCTTGTCCTGGCTGGCACACTGTATAAGTGCTGTTCCAGTAGCTTTTTCACACCCAGCCCATCACACAGTGTCTCGTGGACCATGTGTCAGTGGCTGGGATTCACCTGGCCTCCGAAACAGAAGATTTTCCAAGTCAGATGGGGATGCAGTTAATCAACACATTTCACTGAAGTGTTGAAGAGAGAGGTGCACTTTTCCCTTGG
The DNA here is from genome assembly GCA_004026605.1 of Ondatra zibethicus. Taxonomy (NCBI): domain Eukaryota; kingdom Metazoa; phylum Chordata; class Mammalia; order Rodentia; family Cricetidae; genus Ondatra; species Ondatra zibethicus. Next base: position 237,846 of record PVIU01000787.1, read on the forward strand.
TTTTGAGATGATTTTGATTTTAAAAATTGAATCCCTTAGGTAGACAGAGGAGTTCTTGCAGATCGAGGGCTCTGCTTCTCTGCAATCCTTGCCATGGGTAATTATTGCATAGCTCTAGGCTTTAGCATGTGAGCATAGCCCAGAGTCAGTTCACATCTTATGGGATAATGATTATCAGTGTTCACCACGGGTTCTGTACAGGTTAGCCTGCCAGCAGCACCTACACCAGCACTAATCTCACTGTAGCTGCAGCACTCTTGCCTAGTGATCCCCGTTGGTTTCTTGGAACAACTTAATGAAAAATGCAAGAAGTCTCCTTTCAAAGCCTGTTGGAAAAGGCTACTTGGAAAGGTTTATGGACAGGAAAAAGTAGGAAGGGAGCAAAGGCGTGAAGGAGGGACCTGCCATCTAGTGGTGCAAGATCTAAAACACACTCTTGCCTCGAAGGAAGTCAAAGAAAAACAAGCCACTCTGAAGAATGCCAGTAGGAAATGGAGGGATGGAAAGGCAGAAAACTGAGGGGCAGCACCTCGTGAATGGCTTGACAAAGAGAGGTTGAGAATGAGTAGGGGCCTCCCGAGAGCAGAGTATGTGAGGGTCCGTGAAGGCTTCCTGCTTAGGAGGAAGAGCTACGGAGCTTGTGGCTTGAGGCTACACTATAGCATTCCCTAGCCAGGTTCCCTGCATGGGAGAAACAGAAGTACCCACCCAAGAGCCTTGTAAGTCTTGGATCCAGTCCTTACCTCATCTCAAAATCTGGGAGCAGCAGAAATTAGACGTTACAAGAGGTCTAAGAGTGACTGGCTGGCCCAGACCTGTTCCCAGAGAAGCATCTAGGGGACAATCTGTCTTTGAACCTTTCAACCCTTTCTGGGGAAAGCTGATGAGTCTGGACCATGTAAGGAGTGTGGAGATAGAACTGAAAAGACCGTGGGTCCCTTCGGGTCTGGCCTGAATCAACATACTTGTCCCGGTACACACCTGGCCAATATAGGGCCACCTTAACAGCAGCCCTGCAAGTGGATGGATACAAAAGTAGATGTGTCATGTGACGGCCAGCAAGCTGTCTCTTCATCTACACTCAGTTGCATAAATAAAGAAAAGGAATCTCTAGAATCTCTGTCCCCCATAAATTGTACTTAGGTTCAGATTCTTTATTGTTTCTCAGTCAGAACAGGGCTTGATGACCCCTTCCTCACAACCCATGTTGTGAATAAGAACATGCGTCAAACAAGCTAAAGGTACACATAAAACACAGCCTGAATCCTGTCTGCCTGAAACTTGCCTGGAGAACTCTAATTTTTTTTCATGTGAAAATATTTAGACTTGTGCTGAAAGTTGTATGTTTTTATCTCTAAGCCAGAGACAGCGATGCACACAGTCCTAGCCCTTGTAAGGTTGAAGCAGAAGGATTACCAGGAATTCAAGGCCAGCACAGGACACGGTACCAGGACACCAGGACAGCCAGAGCCATCAAGACACTATCTCAAAGGAAACAAAAAACAAAGTAAAACAAACTGTAGGCATAGACCATCAGCCCCAAATACAAAAATTTCCCATGTGAGTGAGAGAGAGAGAGAGAGGTTTTGTGTGTGCATCTGTCTCATCGAGGGTGTTGAACACAATTTAAACACAATCCTGCATACTTGGGACTTCTGTAGTGTTTATTTGAAGTTTGTCCTGCTTGCTTCTGGACAGTAAAGCCAGCCATTGCCTTCTGCTGGTCTCCCCAGATGTCCTACTCACCGACCTCCAAGTTACAGTCCTCTTGCCTCAGCCTCCCCAGAGCTAAGCTGCCTTCACACACTAGCTCCAGTTGCTGTTTAGAATTTCCATTTTTACATAACTACTTCATTCTTTTTCCACAAGTCTAACAGTACAGAGTTGACAAACTTGATGTTTATCCTGGCCTGAGGCCAGCTAGAGTGGGTATCAGATCAGAGCCCCTGATGTGTCCCTTCTCCATGAGTTGAGTTTCATCTTTTTGCCTGGTGTTCTGTGTCACTGTGGATCTTGTTTTATTTTATCCATGCGATTGTTTTCTTTTGTAGGGAATTACCTCAATCATATAAATTTGATTTTCCCTCAATCTGTCCTGCAGCTTTTGATTTCCCTTTGGTAGTTTTTTTTTCTCTCTCTCTCTGCAGGAATAATTATCATTACACAGTCAGTTCAATCAATATCTGTGTGTTTTGTTTTCTGACTTAGACAGGAAGCCTAGGCCTCTCCCATGAGTGTTTTTTAACAAACTCTGCAGGATTAGGATGGAAACTACAACTTAACCTTATTCTGTTTTCTTTTTTATTTTCCAATTGTTTCAGTTTGAGTTGAATTTTGAAATTTAAAAAAGTATCTGTAGTCAAGGTAGTGAGGTTGTAGCTCATTGGTTACATGCTTGCCTAGTGGCCTCCAGCATTGCAGACAAATAAGTAAGTAAATAAACAACTCATAGTCCATGTTGTGATTGAAGGATAGGCATTATTGATTAGGCTGGGTACTTTCTGAGTTTTCTCTAAATTGCTTTTTGACTTTTCATTTTCATCTAATTGAAAAATACTTAAATGTTGTGTGGCTTTAAGCTACAGGAAGCTACAGATGGTGCAGGGAGCTAGACATGCTTTCTCCTCTTTCTCTTAACTGGTGCATACCCACCATGTCTTTGTCTCTGTATGAGCAAAGTGCCACTGGAAATTTTCTAAGGAAAAAAAAGATGAGACACACTGATGTTGGCTTGTATTTTTATGTGCAGGCAATGTGTAAATGCCTATATTTTTTAAATGTTTATGCACTTAGCATAGTTCTTATTTTTAAATAATATAGACTTCCTTTTTTGCCTATTTTCCTTTTTACCAAAAGTAAATATTTTATAAGATTAGGGAGTGTAGTGATGACTCCATGCCTGAAGCCGTCTTGCTAGAGGATGAGTTGTGTGTGGTTTTCCATGGTCTTGTTAAGAAAGCCACTTAGTGGGAGGGAGTTCTTATTTAATACATTACAGAATGGAAGCCTTTGTTAGGGAACGTAGAACGGGATCTGTCTGTGTACGTATTTCATTTGTACATCTAAAGTTATTGAAATACTTTTGAAAGTTTGATCAATAATAGCAGCTGGGATTTTTGAAGTGAATGAGTTCTTGCTAAGAGTAATAAGACAAGATTTTAAAAGATTTTTATTTTGGAACTCTTGGAAAGAAAAAGTATTCGTATTTCAAGATGTGAGTGACTATTCCCTTATGCTTTAGCCTCCCCAGCAAATAAAACTACAGCTGTGACACAGGAGTGAATAGATTTTGATTACGGGGATATTTCATACACTCACAAGTAGTAAACATTCAAGTTTACTTTTATTGCCTTTATTGATTTTTCGGAAAGAGGTGCGTGTGCCATGGTGATACGTGTGGAGGTCAGAGGACAGCCTGTAGAATCAGTTCTTGCCTTACACCTGAGAGTCCCAGGGACCAAACTCCAGTCGTCAGCTTTGCCATCAAGTGCCTTTTCCCACTGAGCCATCTTATCAGTCCCAATAGTAAAACTATTCTTTATAAACGAGAATATATATAGAAATGTGTTAGCTCTTCTATCTTCCCACTGACAAGTCATTTAAAAGTCATTAGAGCCCATACTTAATACTAAACCAAATAAAACCAGTGATAATTTTGAGAACTCTTAACTACAAAGATATCTTATATAACTTGTATAATCCACCACCCAAGCACTGATAAACGTTTAAAGAAAGGAAGCTGTGTAACGTTGCAAGCACTCATCAGTTTTTCTTCATCAGCTCAGGGAGGTGTACTGGTTCCATTTATTCGGCTTTCTTCAGTGACCTCTCCCTTTCTCACTGCGGTTCAGAATGTCAGAGGAAGTCTTGGCGCTTCACACATTAGCATTGTCAAAACTCTGTAACTCAAACATAAATTATGATTAAAATCTTCTAGACCGTGATTACTTATTTCATGGAGATGTTGTTTTTTCCTGAGTCAATTCTGAAACTTTTATACAGAAAAAAAATGTTCACATTTACTTTTTCAAGGTGCATTTCAAAGATACTTTGAAGTATTTCGTTGTGCCTTCTTACATGCTCCTGGTTTTTGGTTTGATTTTCTTAAATGCAGGGTCATAAGATTAATAATAGATTAAAAGTTAATGCAGATCCTATTTGTTTCAAGTAAAGTACATAATTCATTTGTTAATGTAAAGAGCCAGCCACAATACAAATCTCATATACATTTGTCATTATTTTCCTTTCTATAGCACAATATGATATATTCAGAAATGTTCTTATACATATTTATAAAGGTTGATAAACTATGTAAATATTTTATTGTTCACATTTTTATATTTCATACAATCATTTGTATTTGTTACTACATATAAAGAGTTCTCACTTGGCCAAAGTAAAATCATATTTTAGTAACCTCATTAATACTTAGAGTATTTTTTAAAAGCATGATAGTCATGAAATTAATTATTTGAATTCATTGAGGGTAATCATTCATCATTAGTTAAAAATACATGAATAGGCCTGTCTGTATAAGCGATCCAACTTCACTTTATTTTTTTCCCCTTTAGGCAGAACTCGCAGTTTGGAGATGAAAAAACATTTAGTGACTCATCATTGCTGGAGAATCTCCAGAATAACCACGTAAGTGTCACCAGAACGTTATCTGTCCCCTATAGATGAGCACTCATGCGTTTTTCTCAGCTGCCTTCCATGTTTCTGGGTTTTTTTTGTTTTTACGTGCATGATCTTTTTTTAGATTTATTTTATTTTATGTGTACCAGCGTTCTAAATGTCTCCTGCGTCCAGATGCTTGTGTCTTTCCCTAGATTTGAAGTTTCCTTCTGTGATTTTATTGAGCCTATTTTATATGCCTCCCCCCACAAATAGGGAGGGAAAATAGGATATAGTTAGACTAAACAGAATTTAAATATTATTAAAACTAGAGGAAATTCAGAAAGTATATAGAGGACAGAGTGGGGAGAAGAACAGAAGCAGGGAAGAGTGGGTAGTAGAGATGAGAAATAGAACACAGTAGAATGGTACAGAAGCGGGATCTAACCTAGTTGAGAAATACAATGTATGTAAATGCCAGTGGGGATTCTTTAAAAAAAAAAAACATCAAAAATGAAATTAAACTAAAACACAAGGTACTGTATCATCAGTCCTAATCTCTTCATGCTTATACTGTTAGAGAACGCCTTTCTTCTCCCTCAGCTGCCGTAGTTGTAACTATTGGTAAGAGCACCTGCCCATCTTAGTACCAACTTACAACGCAGCCTTAGTACTGACTTATGACATAGAGTATCTGCTTCAGTTACTTGCTACATTTCCCTGTCCAGACCGCCATAGTCCCTGTGTGTAGTGCTCTTCAGCCTCCTGCCCAGCTCCTGGTATGTGTCTTCACTGGTGGAGCACTGCCCTGGAATCAAGTCACATCTCCTTCCCGATCTGTCCCCAGCCTACATCACCACCCTGGCTTGAGCGACTTTTTCTTTCTTCCTCCAGAGGCCACCATGGCCTTCTTTCATTTTTTTCCAGATACTTCCATCTTTCTCCTTTGGAGCCTTTTTAGTTACATGCAATTCTTCCCAATGGAATTCTCTGTTCTCAGTTCTTCATGAAGTTCAGATGTCATCCATATATCTATCTCCATGTCTCATGGACAGTCACCAACTCTTGTCACTTCACATGACATTTGCAGATTCTCTTTACAGTCCTTCGCCTGCTGCAAATAAACAATGCTGCCACTTAAGTCTGCTGTCTCCGAAAGTTTAAGCTTCATGGCTGGGCCATGTTTGCTTTGTCCACTCCCTTAGACTAAGCAGATTTTGTTTCAATAATCCAATTTAACCTTTGTAGTTGGTTTACTTACTCTTGGAGGTTATATGAACATAGGCATGCATTGACTTTCCTTTATTAGGAAAGTCTCTAGAAGCCAGACAGGAAGATGTTTGCTCTTTAGTGTCTTGGTTCTTTTCTCATGAGATCTGAGATATTTACAGAACAGATTCTTTCTTCAGTCTCTCTTAAGCCTGAAGACTTCATAATGCTCAGTAATTGCTTGTTTGATTGATAGATGATAGATGATAGATAGATAGATAGATAGATAGATAGATAGATAGATAGATAGATGAATGGATGATAGTTGGTAGATGGATAGATAGATACACAGATACAGAATTATAAATATGTAGATATATTGGAGAAAGGGAAGGTGGCATTACAGAGAAATGCACACATAATCATCCCCACTCAAAGGTTAGATGTCTGAAATTTAAATTTGACTAGAAATTACAAACAAATAAGTGAATATTTTAGAATATGTCTTCTGCCCACTAAGGACCAAATTCATCATCTTTTTCTCTTATTTCTGTTTAAGAGCACAAAATCATGTTAAATAAATGTTTACAGAATGAATGAGGAAGTACAAGAACGAATAAATTGAGTTCTAAATAGGTTTTCTTCATAATAGTTATTGGCTGTAATCCCACACCCCCAGTGCTTTCCAGCTGTACTCTTAATAAATGGCCATGAAGTAACATTCCTGCCATTAGTGTCAAATGTTTAAATGAAAAGGGATAAATTATGTGTTTATTCCTCACAGCCAACCGCACCTATCATTTGTGAATTTCTCACAATGATGGCAGTCTGCCACACAGCTGTACCAGAGAGAGAAGGCGAGAAGATCCTTTATCAGGCAGCATCTCCAGGTACAGAAGAAGCAACAATGGAGTATTTTTCTGTAGAAAGTTGTTCTGAAATTTGGTATTATGGAACTTAAATTTTCAATTTAATTTATAAATGGAACATAACCAAATTATGATTTTAGATTTAAAACAATTGGATCCTAATTAGAAACTTGGCTTTCGGGATTAAGTGTGTGTGTGTGTGTGTGTGTGTGTGTGTGTGTGTGTGTGTGTGTGTGTGTGTGTGTGTGTGAAAATATGTTGCTTTGTATATGTGATTTTTCTCTAATTATACAGAAAATTGAGTCATAAGGTGTACACAAGGAAATAAAAGTATTTGTATATATGTAATTGTTCCCCCTTATAAATAAGAATAAACTCTTGCATGATGGGTTTTACACATAGTCAGATGGGAGATTTGTTTGCCTAAAGAAAGCTGCTATGCATGGTTTTAGAACATAATTTTGCCCTCTCTTTAGGGACTGGAGGGCACCTTTTCTGTGTTCACTTAGGTGAGGAGAGCTTCTTGCACTTCAGGGGCATTCCATAAAATATTTACTAGTCACCAAGGTTTGCTACTTAGGCTTGATTTTAGACTTATTTCCAAGATAAAATTAGGTAGATAATGTAAACTTTTGGGGAAATGATACACTTTATTTCAAAACCATATTCTTAACTAGTGGTTATGTTTTGAACAATGCATCAAAATCCTAAACCAGAGTAAGAACTATTGTTGTTTCATATAGAGTGCATGTGTGTGTATGTGTGTATGAGTGTATGTATGTGTGTGTGCACGTGTGTGGATGTGTGTGGATGTATGCGTGTGCATGCATGTGTGCGTGCATGTGTGTATCTGTGTGTGTGTCTTATCGCCTTCAGCAGTGACAAAGCTTGGTGACACAGTGAGGAAAACAGCTGACATAAACTAAGCTTCTGTTCCCTTTAAGTGATTCAGATCTCAAGCATTGGAATTAACACTCAGCCATTTGGGGGGAATGGATAAATCTTTAAAAGACTTTCTGCCATGGCTTTGGAGAAAGGTGTTCTCGAGCGTATGCTGACTAAGGGGTGCATTCACGCTGTCACTTTCAGGTGTGGGCCACTAACGGGTGTTCTCATTCCCCTGGCGTCACCATATACACAAAAAGGGATGGGTTTCAGAGCATAATGAAAGGAATTTTTAACTGAGCAGAAAACTGCATTGTGCCAGTTTCTTTCCCTTACATTTGCATATATCATCTGTTTCTGTCACCTGTTCCCTGACACAGATGAGGGAGCACTGGTCAGAGCGGCCAAGCAGCTGAATTTTGTCTTCACTGGAAGAACTCCTGACTCAGTCATCATAGATTCAGTAAGTCTCTTGTGTCTTAAGGGCACTTTAAAACTTGCATAGCACATTCTCATAGCTTCAGAGATAAAGGCAAAGATCACAGTGGAACCAAAGTTTCCCATCCAGGGGCATCACTGTCCGTCCTTTCATTCAGTTCTTTAAACACTTAGCAAAATCGTGGCTGATAATACGCTTGATAGACAATGTTGATTCTTCCAAACTAGACCTATCCACTGATTTTCTGCTCTATTAAAAGGAGATTTATCTGCCTTGAGTCATCTTCCCATTTGTTTCTTCTCTAGATTCCAGGCATTATTAAATGTTTGGTTATGTAAGTATCCAGAAGCCTGGGCATAGTGCATAGGTCTGTTATCACAGTGCACGGGAGGTATGAGACAGGAGGATCTGGAGTTCAGAGCCAGCATGGGCTACATAGCAAGTTTGAAGCTAGCCTGGGCTACATGAGACCCTGTCTCAAAACAGCTAACAACAAAAAGGTCATTCTTCAGGATCTGCTTTTACATGGGAAGTTTTGAACAGATTTATCACAGCAGGTGATATCCGAGTGGTTACAAGCAGACCGTGGCTAGTCATCAAGGAAATGCAAAACCACAGTGGAACACTACTATGCACCCACTGGGAAGACTGAAATTAAAAAACATTGATGGAAACAAATGTTAGTGAATTTTTGAAGAGTTTTCTAATAAAGGAAAGCTGCCTCGATGCAGCAGCTATACTCAGTTCTCAGTTACTCAGGAGAAAGGGAAGTTCGCGTCCACCATAAGAGGTATAACGGAGTGTTTGTGGTAGCTGTCTTCATGGTTACGCCAAGTTGGAAGCAAACAAATGCATATCAGCAGGAGAGGATGAGCAGGTTGAGATTGGTCTGACAGTCGAAACAATGAGAAAGGTGAACTCTTGATTCTTGAGTAGTGTGGATAAATCACAAAAACTCTATCTTGAGGAGGAAGAACGCCAGGTGCGAAGGAAAGCCTGCTTTATGAGCCCATCTGTCTGCAGCTGGAAACTGTGCAGACGTGATTTATAATGATAGAATCTTGCCTTGGGGTGGGGAGAAGATTGATTGGAAATGGAACGAGAGAATTCATTATGGGTCAGATGTTCTGCATCCTCAACAGGGTGGTGTTTACATGGGCAGTACCTTTATCAAACTGTACAGCTTGCATTGAAGATCTCTGTGGTTTATTTAATGTAAATGACAGCTCATTTTAAAAATTATTATTAGTCTTTTTATTACACCTGTACATGTATTCATAGCTAAGCATCTTTATACTTGGTATCTTTTCATTAAACTCTTTCCTAACTCAAATTTTTTTTTTCTTAAAATTCATTTTCCACCATTTCCTAAGGAATTTTTGACATTTTTTACTGTATCCTTTTCTTACCCTGACTGTGTGGGCTCTTACCTTCTTAGCTGGCAAGCTCAGTATGGCCACAACAGATAATCTTGTCTGTTGACAGTTCTGCCACAGTCTCCACTCGGGCCTCTGTCTCCCGCCTGCCTCTGTGACCCTTGGGATGCTTCTACTCACTAACCTGAAAATTTAGTAAATTCTCTCCCATAGTTCAGAAGGAGGAAGGGAAATTGTGTTTGTGTTGACATTTTGCAATAAAAACTTGTGACAAGTGATTGTTTCCAAGAAACCTAAAGTATTTTCATTTCTTTTATTCTGCAGCTGGGGCAGGAAGAAAGATATGAATTGCTCAATGTCCTAGAGTTTACCAGGTAAAGACACCTGCTCTAGAATTTGTGGGGGGGGAATACATTTTCATTCATTTTTTGTTTTTCCTATATATAGCTGGAACGTATGCTTTACTCTTATTTACGTGTTTAAGCAGAATATTAAGATCTTCCATGTGGTTTAGGTGTCCTGTCTTTAGACAAGTTGTGCACAGTTTTCTTCGGGACATGGGACTATGTGGCTTCTGCTGGCAGTTCAAAGGGTCTTTTTTTTTTAATTTATTTATTTATTATGTATACAAGATTCTGTCTATTTGTATGTCTGCAGGCCAGAAGAGGGCACCGGACCTCATTACAGATGGTTGTGAGCCACCATGTGGTTGCTGGGAATTGAACTCAGGACCTTTGGAAGAGTAGGCAATGCTCTTAACCACTGAGCCATCTCTCCAGCCCTCAAAGGGTCTTTCTGTGAGATAATTGCCTGACTCCCAGATACAGGACAAGACTAAGAGCCCTGTGGCTGGCATGTTAGCTAGCCTTTCGATATAATATCGAGTGCCTGAAGCAGTCACCTCCTAAAGATGAGTTTATTTTGACACATTTTGGAGGCTGCACTCCATGACCAATAGCCTCGCTACGCTGGGCCTGTAGTGAGGTAAAACACAAGGCAGGAATACAGGGAGGAGTAAACCTGCTCGCCTCATGGCCTGATGCTCCTACCATGGAGTCTTCAGAGATGGGCTTAGTACTCATGAGATACTTAAAAATCTCAAAAGAGAATAAGAAAGTAGACATGGTTTCACAGATGCCCCTCAAAGCCTACCCACAGTGGCCCAAAGACCTCTTACATTTTAGAGGTTCCCACCGCCTGATAACACCTCTCTGGGATCAGTCCTCCAATACATGGGGCCTTTGGGGGGTATATTTCACTTCTAAACTATAGCATCTAAAAACCTAAAATCATAGACATACTAAGAGGCAACGAGATTTGTGTGGAATGAAATTGTTAAGACTCAGGAAGCCTCTGTATTCCTTGTATGTTCCTTCTGCCCACTTGTCCCTGTGAAGTAAGAATTACCATCTGGTAGGAAGGAACAGAAAGCAACATGAGTGTCCCACTCACTCCTTTCTTAAAGAGAAATAATGTTGGCTGCGTTCATCACTGTGACAAGACCCTGCAGAAACAACATAAAGCAACAAGACTTAATGTTGGCTCACGTTTTAAAGGGATACAGTCCGTCACGGCGGGGAGAGCAAGGCGCCAGGAGCTCCGTGGATAATGGCAGGAGCCTGTGACATGCCTCATTAAATCCCCATTACTCAAGGAGCAGAAAGATCAGGGCCGGAAGAGCGCCAAGCCGTAACCCTGAAGACCTCTCCTCCAGTAACGCCTTTCAGCCAAGTAGGCCTCATCTCCTAATAGCTCTCCAATGACAGACCAAGAATCAAACATAGGAGCTTATGGGGATGTCTGCATTCCAGCCAGAGCAAAGGCCTTCAGCTGTACCACCCAACTCAGACTTCCATTGGGTATTGCTGCCTAGCCACCCTGTGTTCTCGGGACAAATGGGATCTCTAAACACTGTATGTCCTCTCAAAGGACACTTCAGAAACGAAAGCCCAGGAGAGAACAATGCTTTGTTTGAGAAAAGACATGCCCACCTGTTTTTCTGAGCTTTCTCCCACATAAGCAAATTTACACAGTTCCTGGGAGAGACAGTTCCTTTTGTATGCTAACTTTGGTGACTGTTTTGAGCCCGAGTGACCACGTGACCAAATAACAGGGTCTGTCAAGATATTAAACACTATCCTTGTACTATATTTTCCAAGCAGCTCAAAGGAAGAAGCTACGTTAATTACCTAGGATAGAATATTCCCACATACATCGCTCATCTCTGTCTTCATGATAAAGTGTCTTTTCCACCCCTGTTTGTGTTAAAGGTACTATAAACAGCGTATAAATTAGCATATAGATGTGGTTTTTGAACACTCTATGCTGATGAAAAGTGCCGCGGAGAAAAATAAATCAAAAGTGAGGACTTTCAGGTCTTTGATTCTGTAGTGAGGGTGGGCCTAAGACTGAAAAGGGAAACGAATGTGATGCTGTCAAACAGTCTCCATGAAGCGGTTTGGATGAGGATAACTGTGGTGAGACTGAAGAAAAGATGATGAGATTTTTACACTTATTTGAGGGAGATCAGTGGAACTTGGTTATAGATTGGATGGGTGGGGCAGGAACAAAGAGAAAGAAGGGAAGGGTGAGGATCCTAGTTCGAACAGCTAGGTATATAGAAATTCCCTGTACGTGGATGACAGAGATAGGAATAGGAATGATGTGGTAGATGAGATATTTGGAAACCCTATGCTTTAGATGTCTGTGAGACATACAGATGAAAGTGTCCAGTAGGGAATTGGCTAAAAAGCTGGAAACATAAAACCAAACTTATGGTTGAAATACCCATTCAGTAACTGTTTTCCAAATGATACCAAACGTTTAAAAGTCAATAGGATCTTCTGAAGATAAAATATAGATTAAGAGAAAGTAGAAGGCTGATGACTGAGCCACTCATTAAAAATAATTCTAACTATTAAGGATAGATTGCAAACTAAGATTGGCCAAATACTGTGGCACAGACCTGTAATACTCACTAATTTGGAGACAGAAACAAGAAGATCCCAAGTTCAAAACTTCCCTGGGCTGCAGGCTAAGTTTAAGGTCAGCTCAGGCCCCTTACTCAGAATTTGCCTTGAAATGAGAAATGGACTGTGTGGTATACTTCAGCGGTAGAGTGCTTGGCTAAGCATGAGCAACTATTGCAAGAGGGGACTCAATAAAATCAAGTTTTTATTGTTAAAGATACAGAGGACAAAAGCAGAATGATAAATAGCCCAGAGCCGAGAGAAATCTTAGGAAGAATGATCACCTAGTCAGAGGCAGCTGCCAGTTTAGGTAAGGGGGAGTTTGAAAAAGATGTGTTGAGTATTCCTTGGAATAGTGGGGAGATGGGTGGAGCCTGCACTTAATAGACATAGTTCCCCCGGAGTTGAGTTATAGAGCTGAAAGGACATGTGACTCACAGGGGAGGATGCCTGTTCCGTGAGATATAAGGGAGACACTAGAACATGTTTGTGGATAAACATGATCCGCATAGAAGGGGAAAGGGGCAGATTCACAGGAGAGCTGCGTGGCGAAGCCACTGAGAAGGTGAGGTGAGCGATTTAGCCATCTTGTGGAAGGAAGGGCTCTGTGTCAAGTAAATCTGAGGGAGGAGGGAGCAAACATAGCCAGCTTTGTAGGCTGAAAATGTGAGAGATTGAAGGTGAGTCCCTGAAATTCAGAGTCTAGAGCAAGAAGGAAGCATAAAAGGACTTGGAGAGTCAAGAGTGTATGCGTAGGCCTTGCAGGGGTGAGGGAGCCAACTTCGTAGAGGGATGAAATGTACAGGTGGTCAGTACAGGTGGAGCACCTCTGCTCTGTACATCCCATAGTATTCCTCTTGGACTTGGTGACTTTTCTCTGCAACGGCCATCTTACTTTGGTGGATCTCAGAAGAGGGTTCCCAGTTGCGATTAGATTTCTTGCCAGGAGAAGTAACTCGATTCTGGGACCATTAAATCAGCACTGAACTAAGACTGCCATGGGTCAAGAAGGACTGAGTTAATGTGTCGGCGAGACCAGTTTACATATTCGCAAAGTACAGTATTTCTACCCTGACTGAGGCCTCACTTCCCCATGGTCAACCATACTCTAAAAATATCTAATGGAAAATTCTAGAAGCAAACAATTTCTAAGTTTCAAATACCTTTTACTAAAATATATTATTATAATTGTTCTTTTAGTTGCTGTTGTTAGTTGCTTACTCTAACTATTTGAACACTGTCACAGGTATATATGTACACGAAAACATGCATTATTGGGTTGACACTATCCCCAGTCTTTGACATCTGCTAGGGGTCCTGGACTGTACCCCTCTCAGTAAAGGGCCTGCTACAATCATTTAAACAATAATAAATGCTTATATTGCTTCTTAAAAGTACTAGTATTTGACTTTATCTGTGATTTATATAGTTAAAATTATTGTTTCTGTTTTTAATTTTTAAAGTGTCGCTTATAACCATTTATTAAGATACTAGCTCAAATAATTTTCAAATATTAACATATTAAGCATTTTGCTACTCTGGTAGGTATTAACTCTTAGAGGTGTCTGGGGAACTGTTTGGCTTATTCCTTTAGGGCCGTAGATGGTACTCCGGTGACGTCAAAAATCTAATGTGACTCTCCGAGGCCCCCAGGTGTGCACTCAGGAGATAATTTGTATATACGAAAGATTATGGCTCATAATTTGGTCAGGTTACTTTTGTCACCTTGAGAATTAAAATCTGCGAAGCCCAACAAGAACCTGTCTGTGCAGATCTGCGGTATGATGACCCATTATGGAAACCTCTTTATTTCAGCGCTAGGAAGAGAATGTCGGTGGTGGTTCGCACTCCCTCCGGGAAACTACGGCTTTACTGCAAAGGCGCTGTGAGTCTTTTTTTTGCCTTTCACAGTTTTGATTTATGGTGGTTTATAATGTACGTGTTAGGCATCCTGCTATGGAAATGTAACACAGATGTTTAACGTGAAACTGATGACATCCACGTTTGTTGGTGTTTTATAGTAACAGCCTTCAGCCTCTTCTGGTGAAATGGTGAATTCCTTCTAGATAAATTTGGTGCTTTGAAAAAGTCTGGCATAGGTTACTTTTGCAATTCAATTTTTAATACATGATATTTGAGGTTTGTGTTATATTAGCTCTGTTAGCGGATGACTAAATACAGAAAATATTTTTAAATTATATTAGAATCTAATGATACACTCCAATTTTAATCTACTTGCCTAAAGAGCGTAGAAATGGGTAGAGGGTTGGCTCACAATTATTGCTGTAATTTCTCATTTGGTATTGCTTGCTTGTCTTGCTTTAAATATTATAGGACTGCTTATTGTTGGTTGGCTTCAGCATGTGAGTAGATTATATTGGCAGAAACAGTATTGCCTATTCCAACTGAATTTTCCAATAAAAAGCATGTTTACACTGGTGAAAAGCATGAGAACCTTACCAACCAGGCTGTTCTTTGCTAAGATTTGTCAGGACTTTCCTCCTGAGGTGCCCTTTGCCTGGTGAGCCCTTCACACATTTCAACTTAGAATTTTACAGTTTTAAATGGACTCAATAAGTATGCTCGGTTCCATGGAAACTGGGAACTAAAGTTAAGAAAGCCAAACCTCTTGTTTAAATTCCTGTTGAGAACCTTAAATGCCTTGGTTTTAAAGCCTCGAAACACAATTTTTGAATGCCTCTGGTTTTAGGACACTTTGGTAGAATTATTTCATGATGTCTTCTGAATTTGCATATACAGGGTTTTGGGGGGGGGTTTGGCTCTTGTGTTCCCATTGATTAAGATGCCAAATGTGTTCCTCATGACTGTTTTATCTTCAGACTTTGAACTGGACTTTAGAGATGTGACGACAGGACCTAAGCCACATGAGGAGCTTAAGTCTAGCCAGGGGAGTACATGCAGAGATGGTTAGGATATAGTGCTGAGTCATATGGTACAGATTGTCCATGTTCCTATGGCAACATGCGCAGTAAGAGAATAGAAGGAAACTAAGACTGCCCGGTCACTGGTTGACGTCCATCTGGCTTGCAACACCCAAATCACACCTTCGCTTTACAATCTTGGACGTTCTACCTCTAAACATTTACTGGAGGGAACTAAAGCACTGGACAGAAAATAAAAACATGAATTTTTTTTTTAGCCACAGAGATTGTTTGCACATATTAACATCGTGTTGTATCGTTTTCCCTCCAGAACAGAGATAAATAATAAAACAGTAAGAACTGTTTGACAATGGTAGTTTGTAGATTGACATGGACTAGCTGAACATGGGCCGGGCAGAAGGGTTTGTATGGATTGGGTTGGGTGAGGGGTTGTGTTGGGTTTGCCCCCATACCTGTGCTCAAGAGCAGGTATTTTCTTCTTGATCATTTCCTTGTTATTGGGGGAGATGATTTGAGTGCTGCAAACAGATGCAGACAGAGGTTCCGGTTAAACCTTATCATCTCTTCCAGGCAAGAGCCTCTAGGGATGGCTGGAGACAGGCACAGAGAAGACTGGGAAGGAAGATTTAAGGCTTACTAATTGATGTTTGCAGGTGCTGAAGGAAAGGATTATCGGGGATCATTTGGGGATTTCTACTTGGCTTGCCGAGTGGACTAACACTGCTTTACCATGATAGAGAGCTGGGAATTATACACAGGGCTATCAGGTGCCGAAGCCTGGATTTCGCAGGGAAAGAAATTGGAGTAAAAGAATCTGGAAAAATGACCCAGCTGTTAAGAGTTCTTGCTTACCTTCCAGAGAACATGAGTCTAGTTCCTAGCACCCAACCTCCAGGGCACCTGCAGCCATTATCTACATTCACATAGACACACTGAAGAAAAGACCAAGTCTTCTTCGCTCCACATTCCTTGGTTGCATGTAGTTCATTGTTTGTGGGTGGAGCCTGTGGTAGCTAGAATGAAAGGACCCACATAGGTTTAGGAGGAGTGGCACTACTAGGAGGTGTGACCTTGTTGGAGTGGGCATGACCTTGCTGGAGGAAGTGCATCACTGGAGGTTTCAGAAGCTCAACTTATGCTCAGTGGCTCACTTTTCCTTCCTGCTTCCGGAAGATCCAGATGTAGAACCCTCAGCCCCTTCAGCACTATGCCTGCCTGCATGCTGCCATGCTTCCTGCCATGACAATAATGTACCAAACCTCTGAACTATAAGGAGCCCCTTTAAATGTTTTATTTTATAAGAGTTGCTGTGGTCATGGTATCTCTTCACAGCAGTAGAAATCCTGGCTAACAGAGGGCCCCTGAGACTTCAGCCTTCAGTGTTTCGTTCCCTGTCATTTCTGGAAGACACAATCTCACAACAGACTTTCTGATCTTTCTAAGCCTCTCGACCATGATATTCCCTGAGCCTTAGGTGCAGGTGTTGTGTTGTAAATGTATCTACTATGACTGGCTGGGCTCCCAGAATTGGTTGATCTCTGCATTATGACCAGTTGTGGTTTCCTGTAATGGTCTCTGTTTGTTACAAGGCAAAGTTTCTTTAGTGGGAAGTGAGAGCCACACTTAACTGTTGGACTAAGGGTGAGTTTTAATATGTAGTTAGGAACTGTGGCAGGAGGAGGTTCTCCTCTAAGATCATACCATCACTAGTGCCAGGTTGTTGGCTAGGCTTCTGGTACCAGGCATGATTTCCTTCCATTGAGCTGGCCTTAAGTCCAATTAGGGAACTCAGGTGCAAGCCAGCTTCCCTACTCTGAGGCCAAGACCAAAGTGCTGAGCTTTCTAATCATGCAAAGGGGCTGCAGATATTCATGCCAACCCCTGCTAAGACTATAAAACCATGAGATTGGCATGCATACAAGAAAATACAGAGCCAGGGAGGTGTGTGGAAATCTCACACCAGAGGAGCCAGGGCACCATAACCAGAGAAACATGGATTTGCTCCAGATTAGACCATCTGTGTAGACGCTCTGCCTCAGGGTGTTGGAAGCTCGACATGATCAATAAAAAAGTTCCGGCTATTTGCATTCAAAAGACATTGGATCTGGTAGATGTGCAAGGTGAGTCAGAAATCTTAAGCAGTCTTTAAAATCAATAAATGAAGTAAATTCTGAATTAGGCATAATTGAGGGGAGACTGAGGTTAGTAAATTAGAAGACAGTACTGAAAATTCCCTGCAGCATACAGTATAAAGAAGCAGGGATTGGGCTGGTGTGTGATTTATAGTTCCTGGTTTTTAAGAGTTTCTGTAAGGAAGATACCTTGCTGTGTTAATTTTTAAATTAAAGATGGAAGCATATACAGTTTACAGTTTGCATCTGTGATCATAGCCAGTTAGAGAAAAGGAGCATTTACTCAACTAAATCTTTAGTTTATTCAAGAAGTTTACTCTAAACCACAGGAAGACTTGAGAAACTTGGCTAACATACTTGATCCTACAGGAACCTTAAGGAGACTGCAAATATCAAAGTAGGTATCTCTTAAAATTCTCTGCTGTATCCAGAATAGACCATCTCTAAAATCGGCTGCTTTTAGCAGTTCACTCCCACATCAGAGGCAAAGTTTAGCTAATTCTGAATGGAGCCTATCACAGAAAATATTTGTGTATATTTAAATATGAGCGTGTCTAGTGAAATGGGTGAGTAAATAAAGGTACTTACCCAAAACTTGCCAATATGAGTCTAATCCCTGGGGCCTGAGTGGTAGGACAGAACCCAGTCCTGTAAGTTGCTCTCTGCTCACCATACATGCAGCATGGCACAATGATTACATCATTTTCCCATCCCTTTTCCTCCTTCCAATCCCTCCCGTATACTGCTCCTTGCTCTCTTTCGAATCCATGACTTCTTTTTCATTCCTTGCTATTACATACATATGTATATATTCCTGCTCAGTTTGTGTCATGTTACTTAATCACTGTTCTAGTGCTGTGAAGAGATACCATGACCAAGGAAACTCTTAGAAAGCCTTAAGTCATTGGGGCTTGCTGACAGTTGCAGAGATTTAATCCATTATCATCCTGGTGGGGAGCCTGGTGGCAGGCGCTGGAGCAACAGCTGACAGCTGGATCTTGATCTGTAGGTCAAACAGGAGAATGGGCCTCTTGTGGGCTTTTGAAACCTCAAAGCCCATCCCCAGTGACACACTTTGTCCAACAAGGCCACACCTCCTAATCCTTCTAATCCTTTCAAACAGTTCCACTCTCTGGTGACTAAACATTCAAACACATAGGCCTATGGGGATATTCTTAATCAAACTACTACAGTATGTTTTTAGAGCTGGCCAGTTGGTACTCGATAAACAAATAGTGTGGTCTTCCCCAGGGAAGGCTATTTCTCCCATCATCAGCATTCCTTAGACCTCAACGCTACACAAATAGTTTATTATTGTTTAAAATATATTTGGTTGGGGCTGGGGGAAGATGCTTGGCATACAAGCATGAGGACCTAAGTTTGACCATGAAAACCCACATAAAAGTAAAAAATAAATAGCATGAACTTGTAATTGTAGGAGAGGTAGAGACGGAGGATCTTTGGGGTTTGTTAAACAGCTGGCGGAGCCAACAGGCAAGGTCCACAACCCAGTGAGAGACCCCATCGCACAAAAATAAGGTGACTAGCTGCTGAAGAATGGTACTGGAGGTTGACCAGTGGCCTCCACATGCGTGTGCATGCACACACGCACCATGCACACGTTCAAAAGTGTGTGCGTAAACATAGAGCTGAATTTGAACTTTAGTCTTAAATACAATAGGAGCCGGGGTGGTGTCCCATGTCTATAATCCCAGAGCTTGGGAGGTAGAAACAGGAAAAGCAGAGGTCAAGGTTGTCCTCAGCTTTGAATAAATTCAAAACCTGCCTGAACTACGTGAGATCCTGTCTCCAAAAAGCAAAAAGATAAAAACCAAAAGGGAAACAGTTTTTTGAGTAAATGATCACCAAAAAGGAATAATTCACCATGGGTTTAAGTTTCCCCAAAGCCTTGGGCCCATCCATTGTAACAGTAATTTGGCTGGGCTGTGCCATCTACAATAATCCAGTCACTGTGGTTTTCCAACTTTTCCTTACTTAGGGCTGGGGTACAAGGTAACCAAATGCCTGAGGAGCTTCTGTAACTTCTGAGTCTGAACTGATGGCATATGCCCCTTCCAGTGTCTAGGGAGGAATTTGTTTTTCACTCCTAAAAGTGTGGCAGACTCTTAAGTATTTTATTTTTCACATGCAAGCATGGCCAACCACTGTGACTGTCATTTGAAAACCTGTATGTGCTACAGAAGGCCACATCCCCTCGCTTGCTTTTCTCAATACCACAAAGAATGTATTCAGTCAATCGCTTCTTCTGAGCACCAGTGTGTTCAGATATACTGTGGAATTCAACATCTCTCCTCTTTCACTTACCACTTCTGTCTTTCAAGTTTTTAAAAGGTTTTCTTCCTCTGAAAATGGCCCCTGTTAGCCTTGTGGAAATTTTCATGAACAGCTATAAAAAAAAAAAAAAACAACTCCAAAGTGACTCCTTTCCCTCCCAGGAAGGAAAGAGCCGTGATCGCAAACTGTCATTTCCTTCTCTGTTTCCCTTCCCATCCACTACTGGAAAATGAAAAGAAATTCATAATTGGGGCTTGGGCTATTCCATCTGTTCTGAGGTCACTTGGTTGTGTTTCTCTCAAGGGCTCTAAATCATACTCCATTAGTCAGTTTCCAGATCTCAGCCAGAGCCTGGAAACCCCATAGTGGGTACTACCACTGAGAGAGTAATTGCAGGTAAATGATTTATTTTTTCCTGGTCTAATAAAAAGTCATGAAGGCAGAATACTGACGTTCTTTAAGACATTAAACCAAAGCCAGCGAATAACTAAAGGAACAATGGGCAATTTATAAAGGAGAAAAGAGCAGAGGAAGGTAAATGGCGCATAAAGCTAAAGCCAACGGACTTTCGAATGCTTCGGAGGAGGGGTAAGTAGGATCCAAACACACTGTATGGCAATTTCAAAGAAATAATATTGTTTTTAATCCGGGAGTTTTAATTTACAAATTAAGTCAACCAAGTTTTAAAGCTAGATGCAGACAGAGATGTCGGCCATTTGAAGCAGCTCCAGGATTGAAGGTCCTCATTGTGTCCCACTGTGAGGACAGACTCGGAAAGGTGCTCTTGTCCCTGGAAGGTTCTATGGTTGGATAAGTTTTATGTACACACTGTAGCCACTGAGGCTCCACCTCATGGGGGTACCGCATAGGACAGATTCTTTGTCAGGCAAGCACATCCCAATATTCCCGGAGCCTAGACCGTTTTCTGCTAAATACGATTCACGAAATTCTACAAAACCTGCAGGGATAGTGTTCTCAGCCACTTAGCTCCACTTCTCAGGCATTAAGGCTACAAATGAAGGCCACCAGGCCCAGTTCCTTCTCTGGGTTTCCAACCAATTCTAGATGAGTTACAATTCTTACTGCACCATAAACATTATGTGGAGAATGTTATCGTACTGTTTATGGAATTATCCTGAGAAAATGTGTGTGCATATTCTCTGCAGACCCAACCTTACAGGCCAGATTACATTTTCTGCCTGTGACTGATTGAATCCACGGATGCAAATCCACAGGTCCAGCTGTATTCCTTCCTGCCTTTGGGGAATCATTGTTACTCATAGACAAAAAAAAAAAAAAAAAAAAAAAATTCTGTGCTTAAAAGAAAACACCGGGAGTTTTTGTACAGATTCGCAACGAATAGCGTTGCTGACCTCAGTCTTATTAAATCCAGGATGCTAAATTAATCCACCGCACCTTCTGCTTATTTTTCAGGACACAGTAATTTATGAACGACTTGCAGAGACTTCAAAGTACAAAGAAATCACCCTAAAACATTTAGAACAGTTTGCTACGGAAGGTGAGCATTATTTGAATAGAACTTGATTGAAACACGAAAAGATCGTGGACTTTTGATATCTTGCAGGGTCATGGGCAGTTTCACTTCCAGATTTCTTAGATGAAGTATTGGTTATTGATGATAGCTTAGATATTCCTATGCACTATTCCCACAAGGTTTTTTCCTTACGGAG
The DNA here is from genome assembly GCA_004026605.1 of Ondatra zibethicus. Lineage (NCBI taxonomy): Eukaryota > Metazoa > Chordata > Mammalia > Rodentia > Cricetidae > Ondatra > Ondatra zibethicus. Next base: position 259,228 of record PVIU01000787.1, read on the forward strand.
AAAAAAAAAACTAAAATATCTAGAGACTTTGGCCCATTTGATCTAGTAAAGCCTTTAAATCTGTGTTACTTTTTAGAATGAATACCATTTAAATACTTTACCTTGTATCTCATGGAATTAGTTAAGAAAAATAAAATAACCGAGCTTCTATAATCTGAATAATAAAAACAGAAATAAATACCTATATTATTATGTAAATTTATAACCTGACTTTTTATTTTTATTTTTTTATTGAGCCCCACTCAGTGTCTGTATGAGGCCTAGGAGTCTGTGGTAAAAAAGCTGCCCTGTAACTGTCCTCCTGAAATAGTTGATGATGTACGAGGCCAGCAATACAGGGTCTAAGGAGATGTTCTGGATTAGAAAAGAGGAAGAGGGCCGTCCAGCCTTCTGGTCTGTTAATCGGAGAATGTGTATTATCGTGTTGCTGCGCTTGATGGCGGCATTCACCGAGTGTGTAAATCACCCACCTTCGTTTTCATTCACTCCTGCTTCAGCTCCCCGACCCCTGCTCAAGTCCTTGCTTCTTCATGCTCGAATCTTTGAAAAGCTAAGAATGTTTTCTGAAAATATTAGACCAAATTAAATAAATAATCGGCTTCAGAATAGCAGGGCATAATGTTCTCCAAGTGCCCAAGAATGCAAGAGCTCAGAAACCTACACATACCGCAGCTGGGTATGCCAGGTTTAAGCCGCCCAATTTCAGGTCACACAGGTTTGAGTTGGAGGTCTGGACACCACCACATTGGTAGCAGTATTACCAGGTTCTGGTTCCCCTGTTTGAATTATCTTGGCCCCCATCACGACCCAATTCTTTCTGCCCTTGGGCTGAAAGAGACTTCTTTTCCCATGCTGCCCCCAAGGAAGTCTCCAACCACATTCCCAAAAGAGGAAAAAAAAAACCTGCTCTAAATCAGCCCGAAGGTTTAAGTTCCACCGAGTGACCCAGTGGTCAGTAACTCTGCTCCTCTCTCAGGAGGTAGAGCTGTCTTGCAGACAGTGAAGGGGTGTTGGGGAAAGGGAGGCAAAATAGATACCCTGGCCAATGAATGCAGAGAACCCCGTATGTCCCAGGAAGTGAATGGCGAGACAGTTGAAGAGTGTGAGCCACCCTCTGGGTTTGGGACTTCATCCGGGAGGACCCTAGATGTGGAGGAAGGGTTAAAGGGGTTTGGAATTGTAAGCAAGGTACAAAATTTAAAAGCCAAAAGCGCATTCTAAGCATTTGATATTGAGGTTTTTGTCATAAAGTAACATGTCAACAAATTGTTTTGGAAGACTACTCAAAATTAGATTTTGTTAAGTATTGGAAACATGAGACCTATGACTCAGTCTTCTCTGGTGTGCTGGGGCATGCTGCCTCTTGCAGGGCTGAGGACTTTGTGTTTTGCTGTGGCTGAGATTTCTGAGAGTGACTTCGAGGAGTGGCGGGCTGTCTACCAACGAGCATCCACATCTGTGCAGAACAGGCTCCTGAAGCTGGAGGAGAGCTACGAGCTGATTGAAAAGGTGCGTGGGGCGTTGTCGCCTACAGAAAGTGCATTTCCACAGGTGTCCTAGTCTTTCTTTGCTGGGGAACCAGTAGAATCAGAAGCAGGCTATGTAGTTGGTTGCTGGTGGTTGCCCAGAGTTTGCTGAGTTCATTCCTGGCATGGGCCAAGAAAGACAGAAGGCACGCCTCCAGAGAAAGGTAAAGAAGCAGCTTTATCCCTTCAGGGTAGGAAGGGCCTAAGGCTGAAGTTCTCTCGATGGATGCTGGCTTGGGTATGCTATAGGGCCCCTGGGCCCTTTCTTTCTCCTTATTAGCCCTTCGTGTCGCCAAGTTCTCCTCACAGTGTTTTCTGGGAATGAAAACTCAAAATCCCAGAGAGCCTGTTTTCACTTTATTATCTACCTGCACCTTTCTAACCCCCATTCAGCTATTCACAAGACTTAACTGTTAGTCCTCAAGATCAACAACCAGTAAATCTTAATATGGTCCAAAATCTTGCTGAAAGAACCCAAGGACTAGGTATTATTGTATATAGATCTTCACTGTTCCCAGTTTTGCGTCATGATTTGGCTACTCTAGCAACTCCCGACCAGTGTATGTCATTGCTTCTGTATCACTGAAGACTTGGGACATGTGAACACACAGACACACAGACAGGGACATATACACAGGCACATACACATGTGAACATGCGTGCACACGAACACATACACTTGCACCCACACACAAAGAGAGAGACCTACATATACAAGCACAGATGCAACGCGTACATTTATTATTAATATGTTTTTGTAATATGAAATGGTGCAGCTCTGAGGATTTGTAATGAACAGTGAATAACCTTCTCCTGCACTGGAGCTCCATTGGGCTGCACCCACCGTGTTCCTTCACCATTTCTGTGAAATACCTTGATTTTACACTTAAAGAAATCATGTCTGTTCAGGCTGACAGTGGTACATATCCTGATACGGCAGCAAGAACTCCTGTGTCCTGAATGGACGACAGTAAGCATTCTGTCCTTGGTATAGGAGCACTTTCATCTGCTAGCATGCTTAATCCTTTTGAGGAACTAATTGTCCCTACTTACTGATGAAGAAATCTAGGTGACAGAGAGGCTAAGACCCTGAACCAAGGTCACAGAGTTCCGGAGAGGATTAGCCAGAGCCCTGTGCTCTGATGTATTCAAGGGCCCTCACTCTAGCTTTAACTTGCCACTCAGTCACCACCCGGTTACCTGATTCCCTCAGTGTCTTCTCTGGGGTGCAGCATGGGATCAGTGGAGCCTCCAAGGTGTGGCCCACCTGGCCATGCGTGCAGGTGGATGAGGCCGATATTTGTTCCTCTCTGCCGTGAAACTGGGCACTTCCTGGGCTGGAAAGCAGCTAGCACCAAGACCTCCCAGGACTTGTTCCCCTTCACTCACACCCACGCTTCCCTTTATGTAACACTAGGGAACATCATGTTCTAGCCGCAGTGGTTTTCTCTGACACATACCAATGCCACATAAAACTCAAGGTAGTAGTCTTCTGTCTCCATGATACACTGCAATCACCTTAGGGCTAGTATCTGGTTTCTCACATAAGTTAAGGAATATTATATGCCCCTTTATGCTTATTGTTTATTATTTCAGGGGAAGGCACCTAGATGATACACATATATGATTAAAAAAAAAATTCCACCTTTTAACTGGAATACACATTCAATATTTGCCCAGCAGATGGCGATCGTGAGTTATATTAAAATTTAAGTTTCCTGGAAACTTGTTCCCCCAGACACTTAGATAGTATACAAATACAGAAACCTCCTTAAGACTGCCTTTTAAAAGACTGAAAAAAAAAGGAATTTAAAGCTAACTGATTTTTAACATTTGTGATAAGCCACATGTTGAGAAATCTGAGATGTAGACGTGTGGGGGACAGGGTCCCATCCTCAGCCAGTCTGCGGGTCTGTATGCTCTCCTACTCCTAGCATGGGGTTCTCCTTCAGGCTTTCGTTTAACTAACACTCCCTGGAGGATTAAGGCGTGCTAGACCACAGGGAGGCTAAGCGAACGAGGACAGCTTCCTGAGGCCTCTAGACACCAATCGTGGTCTGTACAGATTCCCAGGGTGAGGAACTTCGAGGAAGGACCCACTCTCTCGGTCTGAAGGAAGCTTCTGAAATGACTCTCCAAAGACTGTTTTGCCAGTTACAGGACAACAGTAGTCTTTGGGGACTATGCAGAGCTGAGGGAAAATAACACAGGGGTCCAGGAGCCTGAATTATTTTTTTCTGGAAAGTGTCTCTGCCAGCCCCATTCCCTTGAGGACTGCAGGGTTCTCACACATGTGAGACTGAGCAGAACGGCCCTGCTGTGTGTCGGACTGTCCCCTCTCTGTTAAAACCAGCTGGGTTCACATTCAGATGCTGCGTGTCGGACTGTCCCCGCTGTGTGTCAGACTGTCCCCGCTCTGTTAAAACCAGCTGGGTTCACATTCAGAAGCTCTGGTTACTGCCCCCCTTGCACACAGCCTAGCGGGACACTTTGGACAGAGAGGCCACCAGTTCCTTAGGTGTTTCTTTCACCCGCCTTAGCTTCTTTGGCTGAGGCACATTGATCGTGCACTCTGGTCCTTACGTGTGTGGAATCCACTAGCGTGCAGACGGCAGCATTGGACTGAGAATGGAAGGCAGCTCATTTTTAAACTGTGACAGTGCTCTCTGCTTTTCTCTTTCTTTCTAGAGCAGTAGTCCATTTTCCAAACAAAACACTGGCTCAGTCCCAAGGTATGCAATTGATGATAGCCGTGCTGCTCCAGTTAGCCTGCGCACAGAGAGAAGCCCCTACTGCTCTCCCCTCTGCCTCCACCGTGCTCATGGTGGTCCATGAGGGGCTTCTCAGGACTCTGGGCTCCACTGAGCACAGTCTGAAAACCGTGTCTTGTTACATCTGTGCGCGGCTGTTTTAGAAATGGGCTTTTATAAAAGGTCAGATCATCAGTGTCATGCAAGATACTTCTGAGCATGTTTGAATTAGTGATGCAAGATGCCACGGACACAGTGATCATGTTACACTGGAAACATTCTAAAGTGGAAAGATTTGTAGAGCTTCTCCTAAAGAACGGTAGTTTTCATGTATGACAGACCAAGTGACATTTTTACAGCGTCATTAAAGCTGCAGTTATAAACTCTGTGAAGTCTCATATCCCTCCAGTATTTGTCCAAACTAGTAACTCGGTTTTTAAAACTCAATTAAAGCCCTTTTCCTTCGGGGGGTTATAACTCCTGCATAAGCTTAAAAATATGTGGCTAGGTGTGGTGGCATTTGCCTTAATCCCAGCACGCAGGAGGCAGAGGCAGGGGGATCACTGTGAGTTTGGGCCAGCCTGATCTACATAGCTCCAGGCCAGCTGGGGCTACATGGTGAGACTCCTTTTCAAAAAGATGGTGGATGGATGGATGGATGGATGGATAAATGGATGGATACATGGTTGGATACATGGATAGATGGATGAGTGGGTGAGTTGGTGGATGGATGGATGGATGGATGGATGGATGGATGGATGGATGGATGGATGGATGAACAGATGACTGAGTGGGTGAATTGGATGGATGGGTGGGTAGATAGGTGGGTGGATGGATGGGTGGGTGGGTGGGTGGATGGATGGGTGGGTGGATGGATGGATATTTAATCGATACAAATAGGCCACATCCAAGAGAATACTGACACTTATCCTTTGCCATGACCCTGTTACATTTCTTCCAGAGCATCTATATCTTAGAATGCACCAGCTTTACCCTCCAGGACCACACTACAGGGAACAGAACATAGGAGGCCCAAAAATGCCCCAGACACTGCCCTCTCTGTTGACAGCTATTGTTAGAGAAGATTTGGGATTTTAGTGTCTATCTGTAAAATTTATTCATGATTGTTCAAAGACAGTGTTGTTGGGTGCCAGCATTTGCATTCCTCTTCAGAATAATAATTCTAATACTGTGGTTTCTTTCAAGAATCGCTTACTAGTACCTTGTTCCTGACTATAAGACAAAAGGTGACACTTAATATGGGGAAGGCCAAGTTCCTCAACAATCGGAAGTTGAGAGGATTGAGATGTGGGGGGGCTGGAGTCCTGGCAGCCCCTCCCCCCTCCGCTCTTGACCCACTTCATGGACTGCAGCACCTCCTCTCTTCATCACCGCCTGAGAGAATTGACAGTTGTCTCATTCTGCAGACACCAAGTTTGGCCTCTTTTGTTTTCCTTTGGAGGACAGGCCCTATATTCAGACTCAGCGCGCCACGCATGAAACCGCTTCAGGTGTGCTCTCCATGGTGTAAAATCAGATTACTTTAAAACAAACTTAAGTTTCGATCCATTTATTTATATGCTCGGAAAGAATTATAAGTAACAATAATGAGAAGGTTTTGAAGTTGATTGGTGATTGTCTCTATGAAGTTTCTTGCCTTCTTAATGTAATCTGCCTCTTTCATTTTATTCTACTATTTCTAAGACACATAAATTACTTTTACCTTAACCTCGTATGATGCTGCTATTATATATATATAATTTAAAATTAACAGAACACAGTATTTCCCTGGTGATAAAAGTTTTATCTTTTATTTCAAGTCATGAACGTTTGAGCCAGGGGATCCTTTATAAGCTGGGGAGTGAAATCAGAATGCTGTAGTTTGGGTATCATCTTGCCCTGCTTTGTCTTTTGTGATTAATGTAAATCATCTAGTAGACTGAAGCTTCACGCTGGCAGTGACCATAATTACCATATTCATCACCCTGTCCCCAGTGCTTGACTGTCTGGCCTGTGTTAATCACTCAGTAAATATTTGATGAATAAATGAATTATTCAATGAAGTAAATTATGCAGAAACTAGAGCCTAATAAGTGTTTTCGTAATGAAAACCTGCCCCCTGGTTCTCATTTCACATGTGCTATCCAAGCACTGATGACCTGGGCATCAAAGGTGACACCATTAAGGATCAAGAGAGGAATGTGTTAGAAAAAGAGCAGGTAACTTTTATGTCTTTCTTTAGAAATATAGGCCCATTCACTTTTTTAAATGCTCTTCCATGTTACTTATATATAAACACAAGGAGAAGATGATTAAAGACACTCAGCAGCAAATGCTTGGTCTCTGATATGCAATGGACTCTGAAGCATAGCAATGGGAGTGGATTAAAGACCTCTGCTTCCCATTTAGTAATTGGAGAGAAGAGCACACTGAGAGAGAGAGAGAAAATGTAATTCTAGACAGAGTTTAGAGCCCGGGCACTGAGACAAGGTATTATGATGGAATATCAAAGTCATGATCTTTTATTGATATTGTTTTCCTTATTGCCTTTATTTTTCCCCCAAAATGTAGTTGATATTTTGAGGATATTTATAGATTGCCTTAATGTGGTACGATGTAGACCAACCGTGACATTCATGTGACTGATTCCAACAGCCTTGTGCCCTTGGCAGCATATAGCCAGAAGTGACTACGAGAATTCCTAGAGAAATAGTGAACTTAATGGAAAACAGGACTTTTCTTGAGCGCTGACGGCTGCCAGGTTCACAGAGACTTTTGAATTACAATGGAATGCCTTTCCAGATAAAACTACCACATCTATTCTTAGTGGCTGCAAATGCCACTTTCATTTGTCCTAACTGCTAGATGAAAGTTTATGTGATGTACTAGTGACCGTGGGGTTTAGAATTCCAGTAGTTTCCTGTTTTACTATTTGCTTGAGAACATTTGCAGCTTGGCAGCCCATCTACCTGTCAAACCTGCCCCTTTCGAGAAGTTACTAAACTTCAAATCTTCTACTCTTTGCCTGATCTTTTTTTTCCTCAGGGTCAGGGATTGAACTCACGGCTTCACACGTGCCAGTCAGGCAACAGCACCCCTAACCCCAACTCCACAATACCCTAAAGTGGAAGCACAAGATGGTTGTCCATTAGGATGGTCAGGAAAATGTTGGAACTTCTGACTACATTCATCTCATCTTTTTTATAATTCACCATGCACATAATTTTTAATATTATGAGCAAGTACGTTACTCAAGATTTTTTCCTAATATAATATACAAAAACAGTTTGGGATGATCTATCTAATTTCACTCCCCAGAAGAATCCTATTAAATCCGTAATTTTACTTTCTTCTTGCTGTTGAGAAAGTAGATTCCTGGGTAATTTAAGTTACTTGATACAGGACATATACCCATGTTAGTCGGCAGAACAAGGATTGAAAACAAAGTTCTGCCTTAATTCCAGTCTCATGTTAAGAGTCCGTATATTAGACTGCCAGCTCGGTTTAGAAGAAAACAAGAGCATGTAAAAATATTGGAGACTTGGAAAATCAAACATAATCAAGTGGCAGTTGCATAATCATTAGCCCAGCATTTGGGAAGGACTGGGAATCAACTTACTTGGGACTTTTTCACTTAGCAAGTGAGGCAGCTCCTATTCTCTATGGTATACTCTTAAAATAGATAGATAGGTAGATGGATGGGTGGATGGATGGATGGAACCCCTACTCTCTGTGGTATACTCTTAAAATAGATGGATGGATGGATAGATAGATAGATAGATAGATAGATAGATAGATAGATAGATAGATAGACAGACAGATAGATAAAAGACATACAATTTTTATGATTTTCCCTTCAACTTATGACCTTAGTTAGAATACTCGTGATTTCCTGTAATTTCTGGTCACATGCTCCCCGTTTCTGGTATGACAGCTCCCTTTTAAAAGCACTCCATGGTAGACTTTCCACACTGGGCATCACTGTCTTCTGACCCAGATAAGATAGATGAGTTGTTTTTGAGAGCTACACCCAATTGCTTCTCAAAGTTTGATTCTTTTCAGCTGGGTGTGTGAAGTTCTGGCCTTATTTGCTAAGTCCTTAGTTTTATGAGTTCAAAGATGATTTCTGTTAAAAAAAAAAAAAAAAGAATCAAGTTAAAGCCTTTTTCTTGGCCTTGGAAGAATTAACCAGTTGCATGATGTCTCCAGAAGCAGCCAGCAAGTCGTTCCAGTGAACTAATGTCCTTGGTTTTAGTACTGTAGCCCAGCTTACACTAAAAGGGAAAGACATAGGAGCTCCTTTGTAAATGAAACTGCAAATGGATGCTGAGAAGAAAATTCCCAGAGGCCCCTGCTTCTGCATAGTACAGAACATAGAACAGCCTGGCTGGTATAGCTCTGAGCGTTCCAGGCACATCCAGATCCCAGGATGACTACAGTTAAAACTGAAAAACAGTGGCCTCTTAACGGACCCGAGTCGCCAAGCTTCCGTGCCAGGCTGGCCACTTGTGAACTTTCTAGAATGCCCATCTGATCTCGTGTCTCCCGTACTAAAAATTCTTCCCCACATACCCTTTTGGCTTTGTAATTACCATAATACATGGGCCCTTCAGCCTTCCTTCCCTGGGGCCTCTAGTCTCATATTCCTCCCCACCATGCTACATTGCATGTATTGTTCTTGTACTGGGTAAATGACAGCTTCTCAAACAAGATCTGCTTCCTGGTGGCCCTGTCTTTGCATGTGTAACCTGTAATTAGCATCCCTTTTGTTTCTTCACCTCTCCTGGCTGTTTTCCGACATCTTAGTTCAGTGTTTAGGGTTAGAGTAATTCAAGCTTGTGTCATGTAGAGTTTGTTTTATTATTTTGCTTTTCAAGTAGCCGTGCTAAGCTGGTACTTTCCTATGATCATCATTTATGATTTTTTGTAAGTACAGAGTGCTAAAAACATCAGTGTGTGTGTGAGTGTGTGTGTGTGTGTGTGTGAGTGTGTGTGTGTGTGTGTGTGTGTGTGTGTGTGTTCAAGGATGTATGTGTGGATGGCAGAAGGCAGTCTTGGGTGTTTTTCTTCACATGGCCTCTCACTGACTTGGAACTTACTTGATTGGGCTAGACTTGCTGGCCAACAAGCCCCAGGGATCCTCTTGCCTCTGCCTCCCCAAGCACTGGGATTAGAAACACGCATCCTCACCCAACTCTTTTTTTAGTTTTTTACATGGATTCTGGGGATCCAGCTCAGGTCCTCGTGCCTGCTCAGCAAGCACTTTATCAAGGAGCCATCTCCTCAGTCCCCAAACATAGCATTCCTACAATGTGATGCAATGTTTCCCTGCTGGTAACTCTATATTGTAGTTAAGAAGCCTTTCCTGGAGTTTAGGAGTGCATGGAGGGGGAAGGACCTGGGAATGGAAGGCCTCCAGCTAGGCCTAGGAGAAAGGCAGATGTGAAACAAGCAAACAGAGTATTCAATCAAGAAGACTTAGGTGCGGCGAGGGGCAACTGCAAGCCTTCTGCTTCCACAGATCTGCTAATGCCAGATCAACGGCCGCATCCACCCTCTGCCTATTTCTGTTGAAGCACATCTGTCTCC
>PVIU01000788.1:0-102577 GCA_004026605.1 Ondatra zibethicus
CAAAGAAAAGACCTGCTACAGGGAGCAGTGAAGCCAATGGGCTGGGGGCTTCTCATGGTGGACTCACCTCTGTTGTCCCTCTGTCTTCTCATTTTTCTCAGATTGTCCTGCCTGCTCCAAGGCCTGGGCCTCTCTCTGGGTGATGTTGTGTTTCCAGCTGCTGATAGGAAGACGATTTGGGAGTGAGCTGACTGGAAGATCTTTGATACCTCAATAGTAGCAGCAACAGTGCCCCTTCCTCCACATCCTTACCCCCTAACCCCCACCACTGTCTGTGTTCAGTTGCCTCCATCCCAGTTGCTCTTCAGAATCCACCAGGCTGAGGAACCAGCAGCAGCACAAGATTTGGCATAGGTTGGGAGAAGCACAATGGTGATTTATTTACAGAGTCAGAAGCCAATAGGCAACCCAGCTCCTCCTGCCTTCATCTCCAGACCTCTGGGGTCCCTCTGGGGCTTCTACACTCTTCTTTGACTCCTCCCCTTAGAAATAAAGGACCAGAGAACACCTCATCTGCACCAGACTGCTCTATTGCCCAGTCAGAGTCTCAGGACAGGGACACTTCCTCCTCCTCACTGACTAAAAGGTGTCTGTGGGGTTGTGAGCCTCACAGTCTGTATGGTCTCCTAAGAGCGGTGTGAACATAGCAGAGTTTGGCGTGGGGACAGGAGGGGTGCGGGGAGTTACTTACTCGTTCTTCTTCCCCTTCTGTGCCAGCAGCCAGTTCACAAACTCATGTTGGCGGATCTTGTCCATGAGGATGCTGTAATCGCTGATTAAAGTCCCCTCTGCATACCTCGGTCCTCGAGGCCGGAGGCTACCAATTTTAGAATGGGATGTGAGAGGCGAGACAGAAACCAGGATCCCAGACAAGGGACAAGGGTCAGGGAAATCACATTGCTTGATTAAGTCCTTTGGTTCATAGGAACTCACTGTGTAGACTAGGCTGGCCTCAAACTCAACAGAGATCCGCCTGCCTCTGCCTTCCAAGTGCTGGTATTAAATGTGCGCCACCTTTATTTTAATCGTTTTTAAAATCTATTTTTCTTTTCTGCACATTAGTGTTTTGCCTGCATGGATGGCAACTGTCTGGTACTCGGTTCTAGGGGTAGAACCTATGGGTTTCATGCATGCAAGGTAAGATGGAGGAGTGTTCCCCAGCCCCAACCCTCTGATATTTTTGTTGTTGCTGTTGTTTTGTTTTTGATTGGTTTGTTATGGTCTCTTGTATCCCAGCTTGCCTTAAACTCATTCTGTTGCTGAAGTTCCCCATGAACTCCTGATCTTGCTGCATCCTCCTACTTGTCCTGGGATGTAGGCAGTGGCACACTGACTTCCTGAGTCTCTCTTCTCTCTTTGAGACGGGGTCTCATTCTCTAACCCTGGCTGGAACTCACAGCCTGCCTCTGACTAAACTAAAGTTGCGTGCTACCATTGTTGTCAGTGATTTTTCTTTTGTTGTGGTTGTTTTTGTTGGTATTTTTATTTTTTTATTTTTTGTTTTATGAGACAGGGTTTCTTTGTCTTGGAACCTGATCTGTAGACCAGTTGCTCTCGAACTCAGAGATCTGCCTGCCTCTGCTAAGTGCTGGGTTTAAAGGCGTGGACCATTACTGCCCAGTCTGAGTCTTTGTTCTTAATGAACTCAAGGTTTGTTCTCCTTGTAAGTATTTCCGCCAGCTTTCCCTCGCACTTTCCATGTGCCAGCTTCGTATGGTACATGGATTGTCATTCATCTGAGAAAAACCGGTACTGCTTTGAAAAGTCTCTGCCTTGGTCCCCAAACACAGTCAGAGCCCTGGCTATACTCACACTCAGCTTCTCCTCTCCTCCTCCTTTCCTTCTCCTCTTCTCTTTCTCTCACTCTAGACTGTGGTCTTGTTACGTAGCCCAGGCTAGCCTCAAACTTTCAATCCCCCGGCCTCTGCCTGCCAAGAGTTACAGGAGTGATCTGCCACACTCAGCACTACACTGTCTTGCCTTGGCTTTGGTCCTCTGTAGCATGTTTATATGGTTCGTTTCTGTGTCTGTCTTGGTCCGTGTACTCACTGAAGGCAGGAGCCATCAGTGGACCTTGGTTCACAATTGTCTGCCCTGCGTCTGGTGCCCAGGAAGCTCCTATGAGATCTGAGTGAATGTATGCATGCATCAACGATGGCGAGTTTTCCCAAGGGAGACCCTACACTGCAAGACTCTCTGCCACCAAAAGGGCCTTCCTCAGACCTGGCAAACCACGGTCTTTCTCTCTTCCGCGGGAACTCTTAATACATAACTCTCCAGTTCTGTCCTCATTGCATGCTCAGGCTACGGACTGCTCTCTCTCCTCTCTCTCCACTCTTTCCACTCCCTCTGCTCAACCTGGAGTCCCTCTCTTTTTCACCACCCCTACCCCAAGCCCGTTTATATTCCAGCCCTCCCCCCCTCTTCCCACTCCTACCTGAATTGAACTTCTTCTTTTTCTCCCAGCCCGGTTGCCAGAAAGAGCAGCACCAGCAGCAGAGAGCAGGTCTTCATAGCCACCATCTTCCTAGGTTGTGTGCCCCAGCTGAGAGGAAAACCGGTCAATACTGCAATGGGGGGGGGCTACTTGATGATGGGACTTGGTGAATGCTGAGAGCTGGGGTGGGGCAGGAACCACAGGGGGTTACACGAAGTGATTGGAAGGGACATGGAGCCTTGACCCATAACTGATCCTGCTTTGTGGATTCTGACGGAAGGGCTGGGAAGAAAGTAGCAAAGGCCTAGGTGGTGGGAACTCCCTTCTTGGCTCATTACCAGACATCACAAGGATAGGATTTGGCAAGATTATCCCCTTAAAGCCCTAACAAAATTCGCAGCAGCCCACCTTCCTGCTTTCAACTAAGCTGTTATTCAGCCATTATATCCCTCCCCTAGATGAAAACCACACAGAGAACCATCCTGTACACATACACACACATACCCTCTTGGGCTTGACTAACGTGGCTCAGAAGTTCTTCCTAAAGGTTGAGCTGAGCTTCTTCTGTGGTCTCAACCCTTTTCAATCTTCTGGAGAAATAGCAGGCAGGAAGAAACCTTCCCCCCAGATCCCTGAAGGCCAGAGCTAGCCCAAGGCTGCGAGACCTGGTCTTCCTAGGAATCCCTTTGAACTATCTTCTAGATTCCCGTACAGACAAGGAATCAGGGTAAAGAGCCAGGAGACCCACTTCCGCCCAGGCCAGTCCGTCACTATCCCAGCCTCTCTCTTACCCGACTGCTCTTCCAGCTTTTCCACAGGGCAGGATAGAGTCCTTTCCTTCTACCTGTTGGCTCACAGGATCCTGCTTCAAGACCCTGTCTTGGCCTCTTTATATCCAGGCACCGCAGAGGCACTGATTAGCCTGGAAGCCTCTTATCTCAGGTACTGAAGCCCACTGCTCCTGGCCGGTGAAACCCATTGTACACCTAATGACGTTTCCCTTCCCACCTGGGCTGTGCTAATGGGTGATTAACATTTGGGTATCTCCAGCCCTATCTGGAGCCTGCCTGATGGGCAGGGTGGTTTGAGTACCGCATTTTCCCTCCCCTCTTCTTTCCTAGGCACAGGGCCCACTGTTCTCTGCCCTACTTCCTGTTGTGTGCTGTGGGTAGAAAGGGTTACCGTGGTGAGCGTCAACTGAGGCAGCGCTCTGTAATGGAGCAGGCAGCCCGACAAAGCCATCGGTGACTTCTGGGGTAACAGAAGGGACCATGGTGGTCTGAATCCCAGATACGGACAGTAACTGAGAATGGTGGCACTGTGGAGATAAGGCTACCAGAGGTGGGTGTCTTGAGAATTCCTAATGATTCTGGTGAACTTGGAGTTTATGGCCACATGGTTTCCTACTAGGGACAGTGTGACATGGGATAACAGGACAGTTATGCGTTGGAGGCTCCAGAAAGATCTAACTCCTTCCCCAAAGTGATGTTTTAGACACATAGCCCAGGTTGATCTCATTTGATTTGTAGCTGATGTTGTCCTTGAACCATGGTCTTATTCCCTCTACCTTACATGCACTAAGATTTTTTGCTAAGGCTTCGTCCATGCTAGTAGACAAGCCAGCTCCCAGCTGTTACATCCCTAGTGCCCCGTAAACATTGATGAACCAATCATTGAGGAGCATGCCTGTATTCAGGAGGTTGAGGAAAGAGAATTGCTGAGAATTTGGGGCCAGTCTGGACTATAAAATAAAACCATTTTAAAAATTAAAAAAAAAAAACCTGGGTGGTGTTGATGCACAACACTAATCCCAAGTTAGTTCAAGGCCAACCTGGTCTACAGAGCAAGTTACAGGATGGCCAGAGCTATACAGAGAAACCCTGTCTCAAAAAACATTAATAAAGAGATTAATTAATTAACTAAAAGGCTGGGCATAGCGGTGCACATTGGTAATCTTGGCATTTGGAAGGCAGCGGCAAGAGGACAGCACAAGTCTGAAGACAGCAAACGATACATAACAAGACCCTGACTCAATTTTAATCCACCAATGAAAAGAAATATTAAGGAGCTGGATAGCAGTTAAGAGCACTTGTTCTGCCAGGCGGTGGTGGCGCATGCCTGTGATCCCAGACCTCCCAAGGCAGAAAAAGGTGGATCTCTGTGATTTCGGAGCCAGCCTGGTCTACAGAGCTAGTTCCAAGACAGCCAGAACTACACAGAAAGACCCTGTCTCATACAATAAAACAAACAAAAAAGTTTAAAATATTTTAAAAAGCCAGGTGTGGTGGCGCACACCTTTAATCTCAGCACTCAGGAGGCAGAGGCAGGTGGATCTCTCTGTTCAAGGCCAGCCTGGTCTCCAGAGGGAGTTCCATGACAATGAGGATTACACAGAGAAGCCCTGTCTTGAAAAAAAAATTTTAAACCTGAGCCCCTCCTCAAAGGCCAAAGCGTGTCATCCTCTTGCATCCTGTACCTCCATGGGGCCCTCTGAGGTCACTTCATCCTTGTGAGCGCTGACACAGGGCCTTCTAGCTGTTGTCAGTCTGAAGGCTCTCTAGGAGGAGCCCAGACAACGGGACCACGTCCTCTCAGGACAGTGAAGTTTCTTGAGGTTCAGGGCTGTCTCCCCCTCAGTCTAAAAACTCTTGAAAGGCCGGGCGGTGGTGGTGCACACCGCCTTTAATCCCAGCACTCGGGACGCAGAGGCAGGTGGATCTCTGTGAGTTCGAGGCCAGCCTGGTCTACAAGAGCTAGTTCCAGGACAGGCTCCAAAGCTACAGAGAAACCCTGTCTCGAAAAACCAAAATAAAAAATAAAAAATAAAAAAATAAAAACTCTTGAAAAACTTTCTTTGCCTTTCCACAAGGACTTAGAACCTCTCTCTGGCCATAGGGTTCTGACTCCATTTTGACAGTCCCAGAAGTCCTTTTTCTTGGGCCCTTCCTTCTTCACTCATCCTGGTTCTTGGAACCCTTAACCTAGCAAACTCCTGTCCTGCCTATAGCTTCAGGGCCTAATCTAGGTCACTCTGTTACTCTGGTGACCCCTGTGGAAGATCGAATATGGAGTTAAGTGTCCCTGTGGGATGAGAGGTCGCTGGACTGGAAAGACTGCTCCTTCTGCCTCCTGGAAACCACGCCCGCCTACTCAGCCATCACCCCTCATCTAGACAACCTTCTTGCCCTGGAGCAGGTTCTGCATTGCATCTCCCAGCTACCAACAGGCTGCAATAAGACATCAGGGCAGATTTAGCTTCCAGAGTGGAGGCAGGGGTTGCTTGAGATATTGTATCCTGCTGAGCAACATAGCTAATGACCTTGTCGGGGTTTGCATCAAAGCCTTGGTACTCTTGTCTGAAGGGGGAGGGTATCTGAAAAAAGTAGACTCCATTCTCCAGGCCCTAGAATCTGGTGCCAAAGCAAAGTGAAGGAAAGCCCTGTGGTCAGTCCCCAAGACCATGAGAGCCACTGGGTCCTCTGTCAATGTGTTCTGAGACTGCGCCTTAGCTCCCTTTCTGCCATCCTGTGCAGCCGCGTCTCCCAGTTGTCCCTTGATTTCTTTGTTGTTACTGTTGTTCAGGTTGGCCTCAAACTTATGGTAATTCTCCTGCCTCAACCTTTCTTGCACTGGCAATACAGGGGTGTGTCACTATGTCCAGTTTGTATGTTTGAGACAGGGCTGAGGGGTCTTAGGTAGCCCAGCTTGGCCTCAGACTAACTAACTCACTGGCTGAGAATGGTTTTGGCTTTCTGATTCTCTTGCGGCCATTTTCCAAGAGTTAGATTCCAGGTATGCACCACCACACCCAGTTTTTCTGTTCTGTTGTTGTTGTCTTTTTGTTTTGTTTTGTTTGCTTTTTTGAGAAAGGACCGTACCCTGTAGCCTAGGCTGTCCTGAAACCAACTATATAGCCCAGGCTAGTTGCCTCTAATCTACAAAAACCCTCTATCCTCAGCCTCGGCCATGCTTAATTACAGGAACTAACCACTACATCTAGCTTGTTTGGTTTTGGGGATAGAGTCTTGTTTTGTAGCTCAGGGTGGCTTCAAATATGTGGTCCTCCTGTCTCTGTTTCCAAAGTGCTGGGGCTGCAGGCTTGTACCATCATCAAAAGTTTCCCCTTGTCCAGAAACGGACAAATCAAAGATGATGTGTCCTGGACTCTGGGAAGGGCAAGTGGTGGGCTGGAGTCTAGAAGTTTCTCCTCTTCCCAGGTCCAACAAAAAGCAAAGAGGAGAGGGCAGGTGGAGAACAGAGAGACCCACAGGCCCCCAAAGGGCGCCTTAGGAGGCAGGAAAGTGGAAAAGCCGATCCTGGGAAGTTTCAGGGCATTGGAAAGGCCTGATAGATTTTTTTCCCCCTTTTAATTGTGGTGCTGAAGATCAAAGCCAGGGCTTTGCAGATGCTAAGCATGCAAGCCATACTTGGCACCCTCAGCACAGGCTTGTAGGACTTGAGCAAAATAGGTCCATAAATCCAAGCCAAGTGGCAGCCCAGCATACCAGTCTACACCAAAATAAGCAGAGCCCTGGTGCTCAGTCTTGTGTGGTTTCAGGTGGGAGGAGGGGGGCTCAGGAGGAAGCAGAGTCCCCTTCTGCCTATTTCACTGCAGAGAAGTTCAGGATGTGAGGGGTCAAAGGACACAGGCAATGTGAGCCAAGAGGTCACCTCAACTCACCCCAAGCGGAGAGAAGATGTAAGATATGTCACGAGAGGGAACCCTGCCTGAAAAATCAGCGCTTCAAGATGAGGTAGAGAAAAGCTGGTGTGGTGAGTCCTGTCTGTAGTGCTTGCCCTTGGAAGGCTGAGGCAGGAGAATTCCAAGTTTGAGGCTAGCCTAGACATAAAGTGAGTTCCAGGCTAGCCTGGGCTACAGTGTTAAACATTGACTCAACAGCAGCAGCGTTTTCTCTCAGGGTGTCCGCTGGCCCTTCCAGCCCCAACTGGTGGTGACTCAACACCATCTCCCTCTACACACCACAGACATGCCTCATCGGCCTTCTGACTGAGAGCAGGCCCTTCCTGGCCTTAGACTCTGCTTTGGGTTCTCCTATCTCCAGATTCCCTGGTTGACTCAGGAAACCCACATCCCTTTCTGATCCCTCATCTACCTCCTGCAGAGCAGGGGACCAGAGGCGACACAATGCCTGCTGATGCATCCTTAGGACCCCCAGCAAAATCCCTAACATGCTTCCCCATCCCATTGTCCAGCTCTCTTAGATGGAAACAGTCCTTTCCAGAGGGCTCTTCAGAAAAACAAGTAGACTACCTACAGCCTTCCCTGGCCATCTAGCGTAAGGAATCGGCTCAGGTGCTCCAGCTCAGGGCTGGGCAGGTAGCTCAGCTGATAACCTGCTTGTCAAGGGTGAATGAAGTCCGGCATTTGAGCTTTTGTTTGTTTGTTTGTTTATTGGTTTTTTTGAAAAAAGGTTTCTCTTTGTAGCCCTGGCTGTCCAGCAACTGCCTATGCCTCCGGAGTGCTGCCATTAAAGGCTTGTACCGCCACCGCCCGGCCTCCCACATTTGATCTCCAGCAATACATAAATTGCGTGTAGTGGCACCCGCCTGTAATCCTAGCCCTTGGGGAGCAGAGGCCAGAAGATCAGTAGTGCAAGGTCATTCTTAGCTACGTAGTGGGTTTGAGACTAACCCTGGACTATATGAGACATTCTCTCAAAAACAAAGAAAAAAGAACCCCAAAACAAAAACAACCACCCAACAATAAAATCCATTACCCAGTAGTTCGGAAACTGCCTGTAACTCTAGCTTTAGGGGATGTGAAAACCTCTTTTGATTTCTGTGGGTGCCTCACCCACCGAAAGTGCATGCGCGCGCGCAAGCGCGCGCGCACACACACACACACACACACACACACACACACACACACACACACACAGTAAGGGCTAGACGGGTGGCTCAGAGTTTGGAGTGTGCTCTGCTCTCCTGCATGGGATAGAGCATAGTTCAATTTCTGGCACCCATGTCGGGGTGCTCACAGCTGCTTGTAACTTCAGCTCCAGGAAATCCAATGCTCTGGCTTTGGGCAAGCAGCTGTAAACACACACACACACACACACTTCCAAATAATAAGAATAAATCTTAAAATTATGTTGATACCCAAAGGTGCTCTAAACATTGGTCAGCGAGAGGAGCTTCCTCTTGCATTGGGGCGTGGTAATGCAGACTCTCCTAACTGAGAATAACTGAATGCTGATGACCAGTCCTAAACGGGACATCTGTATCACTTGCCCTCTATCCCCCCCACCCCCACCCCTGACACTAAAGGCTCAGGGAACAGGCGCAGGAAACTAAGAGGATGGGGAATAAAGTGTAACATGCTGTCTTTAGATAGGGCTGTGGCACTCATAAATTTATGACAGGAGTTGACTCCCCTTATATAGAAAGGGAAGGGTCGCAGAGCGGTGGCCGCACAAACCTTTAATCCCACTACTCGGGAGGCAGAGGCAAGCAGATCTCTGTGTGTTTGAAGCCAACTTGGTCTGCAGAGTGAGTTCCAGGACAGACTCCAAAGGTACATAGAGAAAGCCTGTCTCCAAAAATAAAAAAAAAAAAGAAAGAAAAGAAAAGAAAAAAAGAAAAAGAAAGGGAAAGGCCTACAGTGGATCATGCACTAATCACATAGCACAGCCAATCCTTCCTATGATTGAGAGGGTAACATCAGAGCACTTCTCAATTTGGGTTGAGAGAGCAAGCATAATGTATGTGGAGCTCTTACTGACGCAGCCAGTGATACAGTAAAAAGTGACCAATCACAGTAGAGATGACCTCAGACTACATCCAGTTCCCCCTATAAGACCCATAAGAACTCACTGGGCAGGACAGCACAGAGCACTCCTCCCTCAGAGTCCTCCCCAGTCTGGGGAGATCTTTCTTGCTTTCCTTAATAAATCTATGTTTACTCTGCTCCCTCCTTATCGGAGTGCCCTTATTGTTCTTGGTCATGAGACAAGGAACTCGGAAGCCACTGGGCTCAGGGAACTTTGGTGGCAAACAACTGAGAATCTTCCTCTTTGAGTTCACTGAGCACCAAGAAAGATTCCTTTGCTCTCAAAACACCTACCTCAGACTGAAAGCAGTTGTGGTTACCTACTGGATACTGAGTCTATCAGAATTCCAGGCTGGATAGGAAGGGGATACATAAGGACCCACACTTAGAAGTTCATAGCTGCTGCGGTATGCAGAGTCGCAGGTAACTGCTCATGACTAATCTTCCACTCACACACACACAAGCAATCCTAATAAAACCCAGTGGGATCTGAAACATGCACACACGTCTAATTTTATTTTCATTTTCTATTTTTTCAAAGATTTATTTATTTATTATGCATATATACAGCGTTCTACCTGCATGTACACCTGCCGGCCAGAAGAGGGCACCAGATCTTATTACGGGTGGTTGTGAGCCATTATGTGGTTGCTGGGAATTGAACTCAGGACCTCTGGAAGAGCAGCCAGTGCTATTAACCACTAAACCATCTCTCGAGGCCTCATCTTCTATTTTTTTGAGGCTGTCTCACTTTGCAATCCTGCCTGCAACTTTTGCTATGTAAACTAGGCTAACCAGAAACTCACAGAGTTCTGTCTGCCTCTGTCTCCTGAGGCTTAAAGGCTTGCGTCTTTATTCCTGGTATTATTGGCTTTTTTGTTTTGTTTTCCTTTAGATATGGTTTCTCTGTGCAGCTCTGACTGTCCTGGAACTTCCTCTGTCAACCCGACAAGCCTTGAACTCTGCCCAGAGCTCTAGAATCAAAGGTGTGCACAACCACACCCAGTTAAGATATTTTGTTTATTTGTTGGTGTGTGTGAAGGTCTGGGAACAACTTTGGGAAATGAGTTCTTCTGTCATGTGGGTCCTTTTGTTTGAACTCAAGCCATCAGGATTGGAGACACCATTATCCTTGCCTGCTCCCAGTGGGTGCTTGTTACTGTCAATGTTGTTCATTTAAAACTATGAAAATAGTAAGGGGGAGTATTGGGCTCTCAGCAGAAGGGCTGAAACAGTGGGTCAGAGGTCAGAAGTTCATACTGTAGCCTGGCACGGTGGAGCACACCTTTATTCTTTCATCTCAGTACTTGTGAGGTAGATGCAGGAGGGTCTCTATGAATCCAGCCTGTTCTCCATAGCCAATTCCAGGCTAGTCAGAGCTACAGAGTGAGACCTTATTGAAAATATAAAAGAATATAAAATATAATATACATTTAGAAAAGTTTCAAGGTAGTGGGAGGGAACGAGAGAGAAAGGTGGGGTAGAAGTGTGACCAAAAAAAAAAATATATGTATGAAACTGTCAAAGAACGAATTAAAACTGTTTGTTTTTGGTTTTTCTTTTTTCTTTTTTTTTTTTTTGTTTTTTCGAGACAGGGTTTCCCTGTAGTTTTTAGAGCCTGTCCTGGAACTAGCTCTTGTAGACCAGGCTGGCCTCGAACTCACAGCGATACGCCTGCCTCTGCCTCCCAAGAGCTGGGATTAAAGGCATGCGCCACCACTGCCCGGCTGTTTTTGGTTTTTTGTTTGTTTGTTTGTTTTTGGTTTTTCGAGACAGGGTTTCTCTGTGGCTTTGGAGCCTGTCCTGGCACTAGCTCTTGTAGACCAGGCTGATCTCGAACTCACAGAGATCCGCCTGCCTCTGCCTCCCGAGTGCTGGGATTAAAGGCGTGCGCCACCACCACCTGGCTGTTTTTGGTTTCTCAAGATGGGGTTTCTCTGTGTAACAGTCCAACAGTCCTGGCTGCCCTGGAACTCGCTTTGTGCTGGGATCAAAGGTGTGTGCTGCTGCCACCACCACCCTGCAAATGTTATTTTTAAAAAGTGAGACTCTCAAGCCGGGTGTTGGTGGCTCACAGAAAGGGAGGACTGGTTTTAGGTTATATATATAATTTTTTTTTAATCCAACTCCAGAAAGACCAGACTCTAGAAGGGAAGAAAGGAAGGCAAGACTTTAGTAAAGGGCAACTTCCTTCCTTCCTTCTTTCTTTCTCCCCCCTCCCCTTAAGATGGTATCTTTCTATACAACCCTGGGTTTCCTGGAACTCACTGTGTAGACCAAGTTGGCCTCGAATTCACAGAGATCCGCCTGCTTCTGCCTCCTGAGCGTTGGGCTTAAAGGCAAAGGCTACCACACCAGGCTCATATGGGCAAATTTCAGTGTCTTTGCTTTGGGTAGAATTTTGCAATTTGTACCGAGCAGATGTTGTGTGTGGCCATAGAATCCTTTGTTATTACTTGATCAATGGAATTTTTTGATAGGTAACATTTTTCAAACCACTGAGCTTGTGGAGGTATAACAGGGTCCATGCGGTGAAAATAATAAAGACCACGCACTTAGAGAGAGGAAGCGGGATGGATGATGTCCTGTGGTTTCCAGTGTATTGGAGAACATGATCCCACAGCAAGAAACTCCAGAACTGACGAAGGAGACTCCCTGGCTTCACCTCCAGAGGATTCCAGAGGATCCAATGAAAACAAAACCTCAGGATTTGAGAGGACAGATGTGCCTGCAGGATCCAGGACAGAGGTGCCAGGTGTGACTCAGAGCACTTGGTCCTCTACTATTTGTAATGATGGCCCGGGGCCCCAAGTCTCAGCACACACCATCTCATTCTACTATGATGACATGCATAATTAATCAGACCTTTAGCTAAAGTCAGGCCGCATCCGGGATTGATCTAGAGAGCTGCAGTTAGACCTCAGCTTTGGGTGCTAATGGAAGAAATTAGCATCAAATCCTGGGACATCAAATCCTGGGACAGCAAACAATGATTCTTTTTTTTTTTTTCTTAACCTCTGAGCCATTTTATTTTTTTCCATGATATTTATTGAGCTCTACAATAAATATTTTCTCTGCTCCCCTCCCTACCTCCCCCCTCCCTGCTTCAACCCTTCCCCAAGATCCCCATGCTCCCAATTTACTCAGGAGATCTTGTCTTTTTCTACTTTCAACCTCCCATGTAGATTAGATCTATGTAAATCTCTCTTAGTGTCCATATTGTTGTCTAAGTTCTCTGGGATTGTGGTTTGTAGGCTGGCTTTCTTTGCTTTATGTTTAAAAACCACCCATGAGTGAGTACATGTGATAATTGTCTTTCTGTGTCTGGGTTACTTCACTCAAAATAATGCTTTCTAGTTCCATCCATTTTCCTGCAAAATTCAAGCTGTCGTTTTTTTTTTTTCCTCTGTGTAGTACTCCATTGTGTAAATGTACCACATTTTTCTTATCCATTCTTCGATCAAGGGGCATTTAGGTTGTTTCCAGTTTCTGGCTATGACAAACAAAGCTGCTATGAACATAGTTGAGCACATGTCCTTGTGGCACGATTGAGCATCCTTTGGATATGTACCCAAAAGTGGTATTACTGGGTCTTGAGGAAGGTTGTTTCCTAATTTTCTGAGAAATCGCCACACTGATATCCAAAGGGATTGTACCAACTTGCATTCCCACAGCAATGCAGAAGTGTTCCCTTTTCCCCACAACCTCTCCAGCATAAGTTGTCATCAGTGTTTTTAATCTTGGCCATTCTTACAGGTGTAAGATGGAATCTCAGAGTTGTTTTGATTTGCATTTCTCTGATGACTAAGGATGTTGAACATTTCCTTCAGTGTCTTTCAGCCATTTTAGATTCCTCTGTTGAGAGTTCTCTGTTTAGGTCTGTGCTCCATTTTTTTATTGGATTACATGATTTTTTTGGTGTCTAGTTTCTTGAGTTCTTTGTATATTTTGGAGATCAGACCTCTGTCTGATGTGGGGTTAGTGAAGATCTTTTCCCATTCTGTAGGCTGTCGTTTTGTCTTGTTGACCGTGTCCTTTGCTTTTCAGGCAAACGATGATTCTAAACCACTCCTGATTTAGTTTAGAAGCATATTCTCGGATGGATCATTTCAATATTCATTTGATGTTTTAATAGTTTTGTTGTAAAAATACGGTGGATTCTGTCCAGAAGTCTCGAAAAATATGAGAAGGGAGGGAGAGAGATGGAGAGAGGAAGTTAATGAGCAATATTCCCAAAGAGAATTATCAGAGTTCTTTTTCCAGTGTTTCACCCGCCCTCCCACTACTCTCCTTTCCTATCAGACTTCTTTCTCAGTCACCCACCCCCAGGTAACATTAGAGAGCCCAGGATGAACTTAACTCTGGAGCTTCCTTGCTCCATCTTCCAAAGTGCTGGGATTGCACACTAGGCTCTAGTATGAAATGTCTATAGTTAATAAGGATAATACATAGTTTTCCAAACAATAATAAAAACCCGTACATAGCTGGCACTCAAACTAAGATCTAGAACAAACTCAGTACTTTTGAAGTGCCCCTTTGTCCTTCTTGGATCAACTGTGAGCCACTTTGCAGGAATCAAGCCCATTCTGCAATTTCGTGTCCAGCGTTCTCTTTTCTGTGCCCCTCTTCTTCCGGATGTATAGCTAAACAATTTACTGCTTAGTTTTCTGCATTCTTGAACTTACAGAATTAGAACCATAATGCGTGTAATTCCTCCCTCTCAGAGCTGAGTCCCATGCTGGTGCCCGTCACTGCTTTCGCCGTCACTGCTCATGGCCACCCCATGCATGGTTATGGCAGACTTTAGGGGTTTCCAGTTTTACTATGACAAATGTTGCATTAAGTATTATTTTATTGAAAGTTTCTATCACATTTATTTATTGTGTGTAGGAGTTTAACCCTACAGAAATTGGCGCTTTCTCTATACCACAAGGATCCTGGGAATGGAACTCAGGTTCTTGACCACAAGCATCTTTACCTTTGAGTCATGCACTGGCCAAGCTATGGTGTATATGTCTATAGGGGCCAATGTGCACATCATGTCCTGCTTTTAAAGGGTCTTTCATTTTCCTTCCTCCTTTTCTTCCTTCCTTCTTCCCTCCACTATATAGCTGTGGCTGTCCTGGAACTAGATATGTTGACCAAGCTGGCCTGGAACTCTCTGCTTCTGCATCCTAAATGCTGGGATTAAAGGAATACACATAGCACCTGGCTAAAAGGGCGTTTCTTATTGTGTTAAAATTGTTTTCCTTTCCAATTATTCAACAGGTTAAAAAATTCTTTCATACAACCTGTGGGATGCGATTTCACTAATATTCGGGGTTTTTTTTGTTTTTTTTTTTTAAAGACAGGTTCTCTCTACATAACCCTGGCTGTTCTGGAACTCACTCTGCAGCCCAGTCTGGCCTCAAACTCAGAGATCTGCCTGCCTCTGCTTCTTGAGTTCTGGAGTTAAAGTTGCACTATTTCACTATCTTCTTTCTAGTAATGAATCTTAGAATTCTTTTTAAAATTCATTCCTACTTTCATGCTTAATTTAGTTTCAATTGAGATCACTATAAAAACTTTCTTTTTTGTTTTTTTCTTCTCTTAGTATTGGTGGCAGATCTGATAGCTAGCAGATTCTACCAGCCCTCTGACAGGAGTAAAAATGGAACCCCAGAGGGCTTGGGGAATCACCAAGAAGAAAAGCTCTTTCAAAGTGACAGTTTTGAAGGACATAACAAAATAAGCCATCTTTCTATGGTTAATGGGCTATGAGTGACACTCCCAGAAGGAAGATGCTAAGATGGCTCTTAGCCGACAGCATTAAGTAGAGTCCTTCTTTGGTATTTGCTAGCCTGGCTGTGTGGCCCCAGGGGAGTCCAGCACAACAAGGCATGTGGCAAGCAGCTGACATAGTTGCCTGCCCACCTGAAGCCCTGCCTGGAGAGGATGTGCAGGCTGTTTGACTCAAGTCAGGGAATGGGTTCAACAACAGCGCAGGACTGCATGGCGCACAGAGCCAGGGCATGGCAAGCCCAGAGGTGCCCACAGTTGCTATTCTTCGCTTAGACCAATTAGCCTCTTCTCTGTGATTGTGCTGTACTGTTATTTACTTAAAAAAAAAAAAAAAAGAAAGGTCCAAAGCAGCATTTTATATATTCCCACTATCCACTTCTTCTCAGTCATTTATTCAATGTATTTTTGGTGGACATCTGTCAGCATCATGATAAGCTCTCTGGGTGATCCATAGTCTTTGTTCTCAAAGATTCCATACATAACTAATAACAAAATTAATCTTTAGCAGCATAAGACAAGGAAAAGCCACACAAAATGTCCAAGTGTCTGGGGACTGTTCTCTAGTGAATGCTGGGACTGTAAGGGTGAAGGAGTTCTGGGGTCTGTCACCCTGAAGTTTGCCTTAAAAACAAACAGACAAACAAAAACGCACCTCTCCCATTTTGATGTGTACAATAATTCAGGCACTCTGCATCCTCTCTGGTACCAGAGATAACCGTTTGAATGCTAACAAGTGGGAGAGGAAAGTGAAGGGGGAAGAAAAAGAAGTGTGGATAAGCATATTGATTAAAAGAGGGAAGACAGAGTTGAGGGGCAGGGGGCAGCAGCACAATATACCAGGGAAAGAGGAGCGACAAAGGAAAAAGAAAAACTGAAAAGAGGGTAAAGGTAAAGGGGGAGGGGCAGAGGAATTGACAGTGTCGGGAGCAGGAAGAAAAATGGAGGAACAAAAGAAGAGGGGGAGGAAGAGAAAGAGGAGGGGAGGGGGAGGGGCAGGGAGGAAGAGGACGGAAAAGGATGGGATCTGGAGGCTCACTGGAGTGCAATTTAGAAAGAACTCCAATATCTGTCTCCACATACTTTATAAAGACTACAGAAATGAAAGGGTAAAAAAAGAAATTATCCAATAATTTATCACAAAATTGCTGAACAAATCTTTTCATGTTATGTTAAAGAGTGGAAACTCTAGTTGTCATAGGATTTTTTTTTTTTTTTTTAAATTTGGAGTGTTTCTGGGAGAGGTAGATGAATCAAAAGATTTCCCAAATTAACTGCTGAAAACCAGGAATCGTATCGTGGTTTAGTCAAACAACCAGTGTAAAAAAAAAAAAAAACCAACCACTTATATTGGTTGAATCCCTTCTATCTGTAAAACTAGTTTGTACATGGGAACAGAGTGAAGTGTTTTTTAATGATTTATCCCCCCACCCACGATGTGTGTGTCTGAGAGTGTGTGTGTGATGAAATGCTAGTGAAATGATCCGTGTACTAATTTTTTAAATTAAAAACTAAAGACTAACTGCAACATTTTTCCATAAGAACTTTGCAGTATTTGAGGCAGCTCCTGGGGGGTAGGGTGGGGTGCAGGAATCTTTATAATAACACTAGGAAAATCGATTAATTTTAAGAAAAACTTGTAAAACTTGTAAAAAGCAAACGAAAATAATGAACTTTTTAGCCAGAAAAATATTGTCTTAAAAATGCATAGATGCTTGTAGTTAAGCTTGAATGAACTTCATCTGCCTTGACATCCTAAGGCATGCATTTTTAATCAAAATACTTTAAATACTTAGCTGCTCTGATTTTAAATATAAAATAACCTCATTACTATCTCCACATTAAATAATATTTAGGTGTAGATTCCCTCTTTTCCTGTTTTTTTTTTTTGAAAAATAACATTGTCTCTTCTGGAACTGTGCAGTTTCCTACAAACGAACCAGGGACCTATTCTGCATTTTGTGCTATAGGAGACAAAACTGCTCATTATCTTGGACTAAATGACTTTGGAGTAAAACAGCAACTGCAGAAGCAGCACGAGTATGAAGGATGCTTTAGATATTGGACCTCTACCAAAGAGGCAAAGGAGAGGAATTTTATTAGCAAATAAATTTGGAAACATGTATTTTAAAAAAAATTACCAGGATAAAGTATTTACTTCCTCACTTTAAGGTTTCCACACTAATTCTAAGTTTAAAAAAAAAATTGAAGTTTTTGTCACACACACTGGCTCAAGAAAACAAATAATTGTTCTTAAAGTTCTTACACCCAACCCTTTGAGTCCTCCTAGCTCTACAATTAAAAAACATTCCTTTGAGAGAATGATGCTTTGAATGAGGAAAATGTTCTTTTTTGCTTATGGTCTTCTTCCATTTCATGAGATATCCTAAACACATAATTATCCTTCTTTATTTGACAGGAGAAAATGCTGCCTGTCCTTTTAAAAACTGGGACTAATTTACACTTTCTCAAAGTTTATAGGCATTTAAAAAGAACCACACTTCAAACTGCAGGAAGAAAGAAAACATCCCAAGGCAGTAACAACAAAAACAAGCAAACAACAACAAAAATAAACAAAATAAAACCCAGACCAAAAAAACCTCAAAACTTCCACAAACTTTGAAGTCAGAGTTATCAGAAAATGTTTCACTTTTTTTGTATTTCATAGCAAAAAAATTGTAGCAAAATTAACTATGATTCATTATTAAACACCAAATAAAGAATTCTATTTTAATAAGTTTCCCTAACAGCTTTCTAGGTTTGTTTTCTCTTCTTCTTTTTTTTTTTTTTTTACTGTGTGTGTCCTCTCTTTTATAGAGCCTATCAATTTTTTTAAAGATAGAGATCATGGTTAAATATTGGATTAAAATTATAATATGTATATTGGGGATTTACCCAAAGGAGTCAATACAAAAGCAGAAAGAATTCTATATACAAAAATACATCTTCTGCACTATTTTCCCTCCTGCACTACTTACAAAAGTTTAAAAAGTAGTGTGGCACTTTTCCTAACAATAACAAATTATTTGTACCTATTAGTCTGAATCAAATAGATAGTTATGAAAACTTTGAGGCAATATAACAAGTGCAATGGTATATCAGTCAGTGAAAAACAAAGACATAAAAAGATAAAACAGAAAACTAGTACAAACTGAAAAACACTGGCAAGAGACACTTGAAAATACATTGAGTTTTGGGTGATAATGAAATGGGTGGTTTATTTTGGAACTGCTTCTTCAGTTTTCAACTTTGTAAAAAGTGGCTTTATTCTTTTACATTTTTTTTCTCTCCGCATGTTCACACTGAAGGAAAATGAACAAAATTCTATCTTCTATCTTTAAGATGGAATCCAGTTTCAGTGTTTTGAAGTTAAGAGGGGAGCTGACCAAACAATTCTTTAGGAAAGAAATGGACTTTAGGAGGAAAAGGAGAAAAAAAGCAAGAAGGGTAATAACTATAATTGTGAATATTATTTTACATAATAAATGCAATTGTTAAAGAGAAATGTCTCCTTCAGATATATTAACTCACACTGAAACTTAATTTTACTGTGAAGATTTATCTTTTGCTAAAAATAGGGGGAAAACACCATGTTTGTCTCTAATATCAAAACTGAAGCAGAACACTAGTCAAGGGAGTTGAAAGTCTTCTATCCCCTTTCATCCACCTAAGAATATGAACCCTAGCAAGACACAACCCTTTGGCAGGTTCATTTTTGTGCTGGGCACATTCATAGCAGGGGGATAAATGGTCAGTCAACACCACGTAGTCCCCCCAACCCCAAAAGTAGCCAGGTCACTGAGGCTAAACTCTTGTGGGGGCTAAGGACTGCCTCTCACCCCAGCTGCTCTTGAAAAACTTTCGCAGCCTCTGACTGTAAACACAGAAGCTCTGTCTTGTGGGGGAAGGGATAGGGAAGAGAGAGGATTAGAATTTAGTGAAACAGCTAACTTTGAAAAAGAAATCAGTGTGAATAGAAATAATTAGTACTTTGTTAATGAAATAATTTTCAAAAGATTTTGAAAACAGACTGTGGAAGTAGCCTACTCTGAATTTCTATTTTTTCCTTCTAATATCATTTAAAGAAAAAACCTAACATTTAAATTATATCTTAAATGAAAAAAAGTCAACTTAAAAGTGAATTAAATGACATTACTATTTTTAATAGTTTGGTTTCTCTTGAACACTAGGACAGTAAAAGATGGGTTGTATTTTGTGAGAGAGTAGAAGTCTGGGTTTTTTGTTTTTTTTTTTTTTTCTTCGAGGGTTAAAATTGCTTTTGTTTTAGGAAGAAAGCAAGCAGTGGTTAGATTACCCAGAGAGATTATCTGAGAAGTGTTTTTACCAATCCCTAAAGACTGAAAGTAAATGAAGCAAACAGCAACTCAAGTATTTGGGAGCTGGGATGTCCTGCCTAGGTACCTTTTTCTTGTTCCCCCAATGTAACAAAAGATTTGGAGACAGAGTTACTATTTATGAAGACCCAAAGGCTACTACAGACAGCTCCTGAGACCAGCTTTTGGCCCTTTGCAAAAATCCACAAACATTACTAAGAAAAGTCCCCAGGCAACAGATCCACACATTCTAGCCAAGAGAATCCCTCCCCATTGGACTGTTGTTAATTTCTTCAGTTCTCTTTACTCTGCAGTTTTGTTTCTTCTTTTTTCATTCAAAAATGTTTGCTGTGAGTGCCTACTATGTGGCGGGCACTGTTTGCAGCTCATCGGCTTAGTTTGTTAAAAATTACGTTGTGTTCAAGAGCTGACAAAATACGAAGTTGGTGGGGGCTGGGGAATGTCGGGGAGGGCGTGTGGGGACAGAGATGCAGCTGTCTCCCACCTTCGTGGGCAGTAACATTTTTTTTCCTACTAAGCAACTAACAGCTAGTAATAGTAAATTCCTGTTGCTTCATTGGAAGAAAAATGTCACAAAAACAAAAAATCCGACAAACACGTGGCTGGCTAGAACAAAACGCTGATTTCAGAGAGTGGATTCTGAAGGTGGTGGAGGAGACTCAGAAACCGAGTTGGACGCCCTCCCCCGCCCCATTTCTTCCCAGCGCGCCGGAAAAACGAGGAGGGGGGACAAAGGTGTTGGGTTGTTGTGTTTTAACTCCCGACTTTTCAAACGGTAGAAAATCATCCGGCAGAAGGGAGGTGAGCCGAAGTCAGAGTTGGCTTACGGACTCTGCAAACGAAAAAATAACAATAAAAAAAAATTCAAGCCATTCATATTCGGTGCAGTCAACACGTGTTACGGAGCCGGCCCGGGCCGCAGGCGACTGAGACAATGGGGTCGGGACGGGGGAAGGGGAGAGTGACCCCCTTCTTCACCTGCCCTTGCAGCACGCGTGCCCCAGACAACCCTCCTCCCTCCCGCGGACTCGCGCGGATCTGGGAATATCCTTTCTTGGGGGGGGTAAGTGGTCGTCGCCCCCCTTCGTCACGATGGCCGGGTAGGGGGCTTCTCCCGAGTCCCCGGGCTGCGCTCTCCAACAGCCCCTGGCGTAGCCCCAGCCTCCGCCGCTGGAAACTCGGTGTCCCCCGCGTCGAGTCGGGGATCCCGGGATTGCGCGTGCAATGCATCCCGCGCTCCGCTGCGTGTCCCGGACTCCAGCGCGCGGACCCCTCCCCCACCGCGCAGACGGGGTGCGACCGCCCACGTGTCGCCCCCTGCCCACTCTGCTCTTCCCCTCAAGCTCCCGGAGCCGGAGGATCCGGAACGCGTTGGTCCCGACCGAGGGAAGGGACCTGGGCGGATCCACTTCCCCCTCCCCATGGGGGAGTGAGAAGGAGGGCCGCAGCCCCCTCCCCCGCCTCGCGCTTCCTCGAGCGCCGAGCGGAAATTACCCCCTCCCCGCTCGGGGCTGACCTGGGGACGTGGGCGGGGCCTCGCCTCCCCCCACTCCACGGCGGCCTTCCAAAATATAGTACCCCAAACTAAGTTCCGAGACCCAAACCCTGCGCGTGGGCAGCCGCTCTTGACATCTCGGGTGGGGCAGACGCAGGCGACTCCACCTGTCCGCTCCTGGCGTGGGGAGGGCGAGGGGACTCTCGGGTCTCCACCCGGTCAATCCCTTCTGAAACCAGCCCCCCTTTGGTTCGCTGGCTCTCGGTGAAACGACCACCCCTCATCGTTGTCCCCCACCCCGCTGGTCCTTTGGGGGTGATCTCGAGCCGGGTGGCGGGCTTCCCCCCAAGAACGCTGGAGTGTTGTCATCCAGCAGCTGGACTGGGTGCGAGCCAGCTTTCCTCCAGTGGGGATCCCGAAACACGATGTGCTGTGGGTCCCTCGTTCACAGGCGCTGTCCCCCGTGTTCTCAGCTTCCTGGTCCCGCGCTATCAGGGTCCCCTGGATCTGGACCCGGGAGTCCAAGGGAAGTCTCGTGGGGGTGTGGCGGGGAAGACAGTGACCCCCCTACTTAGAAATGTGGAAGGAAGGCGTCTTTCCTTGTAAATAACCGGTTCTTGCGACCCCCTCCTGAAGACCCCAGAGTCCTCAGCTTCTCTTTGTCTGTCTCGGCCGTCCCCCGCCTGTCAGTCGCTAGCAGTTTACCGGGGTGGGGTGGGCAACCCAGTCTTCACAAAACGAATAATAAAAAAAAAAAATACCGTACATTTTACTCCGAAGGACTGGGGAGATTTGGGTCGCCACTGCCCTCCCCCATTGCAGGTCACAGTGGCAAGATGGGTGGGGGCGGGGCGCCGCCTTAGGGGCCAGGTTCTTGCAAAGGGGGAGGGGGCGAGGATAGCTTCGGGGACTCTGTTTCCACCTTCCTGGTTTACTCCAGGGGCGCGCTGAGTGCCCCCCAAGACCTGAGACTGTAGGGTGGGTCCAGGTTGGAGGGCCAAGGGGCCCGGTGGCGTCGGGGGTCTTTCCCTGCAGGGTGGGTGGGGGCTGTCACCACGTGGCTTCGCCTTTTTTTTCCGCTCCATTTTTTTTTTTTCCCTAGTCGATTTTATTTAGAGGCGGCGCCAGGGCGGCCGCGGAGAAACGTGACACACCAGCCCGCTCGCAGGGGTTTCGGACCGAAGGGAAGGAGCTGCGCGCCGCGTCGTCCGCTTCCCTGCGCTCCGCGGGCACTTCTCCAGGGCTAACCCGAACTCTCCCGTGACCTCCGTGTGCCCTCAGGCCGCCCACCCGCCCGGAGCTCCGGACAACTTCAGAGGTGGGGTGTGTAGAAAGTTTGCAGCTCCCGCCGCCCGCCTCCACGCCTCTCGGCCTAGGAGGCTCTCCCGCCCGCGCCCGCCCGTTCGGCCTTCCCCGGGACCGTGTCCTGCCCCGCCACCGCCACCATGAACAAGCTTTACATCGGCAACCTCAACGAGAGCGTGACTCCAGCAGACTTGGAGAAAGTATTTGCGGAGCACAAGATTTCCTACAGCGGCCAGTTCTTGGTCAAATCCGGCTACGCCTTCGTGGATTGCCCCGATGAGCACTGGGCGATGAAGGCCATCGAAACTTTCTCGGGTAAGAGCGCGGCCACCTCCCTGGGGGGGAAAAAACCTACACAACGAAATCCCGAACAACGGAGACCTGCAGCTCCTCTTTTCCATGCCCGCCAACTCTTCCCGGACCCGCGGGGCTCGGCCTCGGTACCCTGCCTCGACCGACCTTCCTCGGCGCCCCCTCCCCACGCAGAAATAGTCGGGATTCCCCCTTCCCCCAGCCCGGGACGCTCGTGGCTCCTTGGCCCCCTCCCCACCGACGGGGCGGGAGCCCCCGTTGGCAACTGGTGGGGGTGGGGGTCTCGCGGGCACCGGGGTCCGGGCTTAGGCGTGGTTTCCCTGCTGTACCCCCACCCCCTCCGCAGAAACCCCCCCCACGTCCATGTTCGCCCTTCTAGGCCTTTCCTGGAGGGGTGTTCCCGCACCTCGGGTGTCTTCCCGCTCTTCCTGGGGACAAGCCCTGAGACAGGACGTAGGAGGAAGGGGCTCCCGCCTCCCGCCCAAGGCCTGGGGCTTGAGCCATTTTGATTTGAAAGTGTGGGGCGTGAGCCGGGTGGCGCGGCGGCGCCGGGTCGCCATGCTGCTTCCCGAGACGCCGAGGCCGAGCCGAGAGGCGCGCGGCTGCCGCCAGGGACCCTCCCCACCGCCCCCCCCGGTGGGGCCTCTGCTCGCCCTCCGGCCCCGACAGGTGACGCCTTGTCGCCGAAGCTCTTGTCCGTGGCTTGGCAGGAGCATAAAGTTGGATACTCTGCCCCCACCCCACATTGAGAAATCGGGTGCTCCGTCCCCCTGGCTCGCTCCTTCTACTTCTGGGAGTCGCAGAAGCCGCACGCTCACACAAACGCTCTCACACCTTCCCTAAATCCGGCTCTCAGAGCAGTCTGTTCAACTAGCCCACGTGATTAGTGGAAATAAAACGAAAATTTGAAAAACAACGAAATTACGGGTTTTATCATGCCTGGAGCAGCAACCTTTCCCCATACAGCCTTCGGCAGCTGTAGCCTAGATAGCTAGGAGGCCCAGGAACTCTTGAATTTAGCTAATGTCTCTTACTCAACCTTCCTCCCCATCCCCCACTCTGGTACCCTCATTCTCTCTCTTTTTTTTTAATCTTCAGGGAAGGTGGAACTACAAGGAAAACGACTAGAGATTGAACATTCGGTCCCCAAAAAACAAAGGTAGGAAAGAGCTCATTTGGGGGAACTGAGAGGAATATTAAGGGGATCCATAGCGTCTCCAGTGGACCCTTACTGGCCTTTCCACCCCCAACTCCGGATGTTGGGGGCTGGGAGAGAAGATTGGCCAAGATCTTGTAAAGGTTGTTTTACAGCCTAAAAATAAATTAACAAATCAACAACTTGGGTCTGGGGTGGGCCAAAAGATGTTACTTGAAGAAATTAAAGAGAAAAAAAAATCGATAGGGTAAGAAGTCCTGTGGAGTTACTTCAAGTGTGGGACCATTTTTGTAGGGAAGCTTAAATACGGAGAGTTCAAACTCATGGCGGGGGTGATTTCTTCGACTTCCTGCCAGGCCTCGTTTTTTCTGTTTCTCTCATTCACATCATAATTTGAATGTGGATTCAAGGGAGTCCTTTTCCAATTGGGGGTGAGATAACGAACAGGCGAGCTACCCCCATTAGAATCTCCTTATGCTGTGTTAATTTCTGCTGCAGGCACGGATTTTGTTGCCCCCTCAGAGATCCTCCTCCCCAGCCCCTCGCATCTTCTATTGCCCCTTGAACTGGATTTGCAAAGAATATGCTTTAGCTGTACTATCCCTTTCCAGCCCCCCCACCCCCACTCCTTCAGCCCATTGTTAGGCGGGACCATCTGGGGTGAGAGCTTTGTGCACAGGCTGTGAGCTGCGGCTCTTTGGAGGGTCTAGAACTCTGGGGATGAATGGGTGTGTGTGTGTTCTCATGTGAATTCCTTTTACCCTGTATTCCATCTTCTTCCAGCAAAATGGGGTATCTCCATCTTGCTCCCCTAAAACTCAGGGTGCCTTTTCCAGCCTGCCTTGAATTCTGAAGTCTTGGGTTGAACTCTAAGGGCCGTGTTTCTCACAGCAGACTTTGAACATGTTGACCGTGCAGTTTTCTTTCCTGTCTTAGTTGGGAGCAGCCCTCATTATATTTTTGATCCCTTCAACCCCTCTCCCAACTTCCTGTATTTCTGAACAGTTTTTGGCCCTTCCTAGGTGGGAAGGTGGGTGTGTGTATGCTGTGCTTTTGTGTGGGGGGAAGTATTTTTAAAGAATCTAGGAAGTTTAGCTTGGGGATAAACTCTTCTGTGGTTTGTCTTCTGATTTTTAAGTAACTGAATTATTGTACCTATAGATGATCAATATGGTTTGTGTCTCTGTTTCTAGAGTGTGTGTGATTTGTTGTCAAATGCTTGAGAAACTTACTGGAAAGGTGATTAGAATTAGAGGCAAAGAGGCATGAAGGAAAGTCATTTTGAAAAATTTTTGGGAGATGAAAATAATTGAGTTATTTGAAGGTTATGGATATTTAAATTCAAAGCTGTTTTGGTGGCGAATCTAATAACTGGAATTCTGAAATGTGTAATCATTTTCCCCCTCTGCTCTTGAGAATGGTTTAGAATTTAAAGCCGAAGAAGGGAAGAGAAAGAAATAGGAAAATGTGGCAAAATGGAACTCAAAACATTTATATTTTAATTTTCATGGTGCCCTGTATTTGTGAATCTTTCTCTTCAGGCCATCTGCTTGCTTTTATGGCATTTCTGTCTAGGCTCCTTGTTCCCTCCAAAATGCATTACTAAGAGCTAGCTGGCTCTTTTGGGTTGGAATGGAAAGGAGGTCTGTGAGAAGACGGCTCTTTAATTTTCTCTTTTCATGTCCATATTAAATTCGATCTTTTGTGTGTTCTCCCCTTTACTGAAAAATTTTCGAGACAAACATTGGACCAGTTGTCTTTTTTCTCCCCTCCTGGGTGATATGAGAAGAGAATATTTCTAACATGAACCAATTTTTGACGTCCTGGGGTTTAAAAAAAAAAGTTTGTTTTTATTAAGTCAGTTTGCTGTTTTGTGTTCTTTGAGGAATCATTTTGTGGTGTTTGTCTAGTTTGTGTCTGAACTTACTCCTTCATTTGACTTTGTCACTAGCGTTTTCAATCCTTTAGTTGGGGCTGACATCGAAGCAAATGAACACCTGTAGAGGTGGTTTTTTCTGTGTGTACTGTGTTTTCAGTGTTTAAAATTGAACTCTTGACACACTCAGTTGCAAATGGATTATGATTTGAAAATATTACTGTATTTTGTTGTTCCTTTGAATATATTTGATAAATATAATTTATACTTTTAAAAAACCCAATTAGTCCTAACATCATATTTAAGCTGAAAACCACAAATTTGAATTTTAAATATGAGAGACGTTAAATTTCACTACCTTTCCCAACTCTGCCTGTGCTGGAACTTTGGTTGGCAGTTTTGGCCTAGAGTTTATATCTATCACTGGCAAGTATTGGTACAAAGGAGGAGGACCCAAAGCGTTTTAAAAACAGGTACGCAGCATTTGTGTTTACTTGTATTTTCTTCCAGGAAATTGAGTAAAGGAAGGAGGGGCCATCTTAGATTTTCAAAGAGAGGGAAATGATTTGATTTACTTTGCAAGAGAATGAAACTTTCCTTAGACCTACCCCAGAGGCCTTTTTCTGGGAGTGTGAGACCTAAACCTTTCATGTTTACTGTCAGCTGGGTCTCAGCAAAATAAAATGTTGCTTTTATCAACACATGAAAGATGCTTATTGTTCCCTCCCCAGGTGATTACAAGTTTGATTTCTTTATCAGGTCGACAGTAGTTTTTTCCTTTTATTTGATTTAAAATGAAGCGGGTTAATATTTTCTCCTAAATTTCCAATTATTAAAATGAAAACTAGGTCTCTTTTCCAGGGGTGAAAAATGCTACAAAGAGAATGTATCCCAATTTGATTCCTATTTTATAAGTTTAATTTTCTGAACTCAGCACCTTAAAATCTGTGAAGGGTTATTTCGTGCATGACAGGAAATATTTTCAACTTATTTAAAATGAACTGTAGAAACCTTGAGTAATTGAGTCACTAAATCTTT
Organism: Ondatra zibethicus; assembly: GCA_004026605.1. NCBI lineage: Eukaryota > Metazoa > Chordata > Mammalia > Rodentia > Cricetidae > Ondatra > Ondatra zibethicus. The sequence goes on from PVIU01000788.1 coordinate 26,543, forward strand.
TCAGAACATGCTAAACTACCTTCAGAAATAAGTTTGCATTTAATCAGAAAGCAAGCAGCACACAGTTTGGAGTTAGGAGCTGAAAAAAAATGAAAGGCTGAAAGATAGCCCCTGGGGCTTTTTACAGCACTTTTGTGTAAGCTGTGTGTGGAGGCAGAGGCAGGCGGATCTATGAGTTCAAGACCAGCCTAGTTTACAGAGGGAGTTCTAGGACAGCCAGGGCTACTCAGAGAAACTGTCTTGGAAAGCAAAACAACAAAAAGTTTATAATAGAGGTAATTTGTAACTTTTTTAGTAAAAAGGATGTTAGCCTGCAAAATTAAGTGAAAAAAATGGTTGTCTTTGTTTTCTATAGTATTTGGAGGAAATCCCCTCCATTTTAGCTTGCACTTAGAATTGAATTTTACAAATTCATAAATTTATTGTATTGCTAGAAAAAAAAACTAGTTTCTTAATCTGGTGGTTCGTATTGAAGACTTACTTGCCTGAGTATAATTAGCTGTGATTTTGGGTTTTCGAGACAGGGTTTCTCTGTAGCTTTGGAGCCTGTCCTGGAACTAGCTCTTGTAGACCAGGCTGGCCTCAAACTCACAGAGATCCGTCTGCCTCTGCCTCCCAAGTGCTGGGATTAAAGGCATCCACCACCACTGCCCGACACTTCCTTATTTTTTAAGATTTATTTCATGTGCGTTGGTGTTTTACCTGTGTGTCTGTGTGAGACTGTAAGATCCCCTGGAACTGGAGTTACAGACAGCTATGATCTGCCATGTGGGTGATCTGCCATGTAGGAATTGAACCTGGGTCCTCTGTGGAAGAACAGCTAGTGCTCTTAACCACTGACCCAACTCTCCAGCCCTGCACTGTGAATTTCTTAATCCTGGGTTTTCTTTCCCACATTAGAAAGATGCTGTTGGTAAAGCAGGGAAGATTTGGGATTCCCATCACTAAATTCGGAAGGACTTTATTCTGGTTTTTAAGTTTTGATGGCGTGGGTTTTGGTTGTCTTACAATGTTTCCAGATGAAATACATCACAGCAATTGATTCCAGGGTCCTGGGTGTCAGCCTTTCAGAATTACCCTCGTAGATAATTTGAATCTAACCCACGGGTGGCTTTTTTTTTTTTAACATATATTTATTATGTATACAATATTCTGTCCGTGTGTATGCCGCAGGCCAGAAGAGGGCACCAGACCCGATTAAAGATGGTTGTGAGCCACCATGTGGTTGCTGGGAATTGAACTCAGGACCTTTGGAAGAGCAGGCAATGCTCTTAACCTCTGAGCCATCTCTCCAGCCCATGGGTGGCTTTTTTTAAGACATAGGTTTTTGGTGTTGTTTATTTTTTATAATGTGCTTTAATGTAACAATCAGTTGCCATTTGAGACAGGTTAGTGAAAGACACTTAAAAATAGTTTATTAAAACCTTACATTTGAGGCCAGCAGTGCTAGTGCACGCCTTTAATCTTCGCGCTCCTGCACTCAGCAGGAAGAGGCAGGCAGGTTTCTGTGAGTTCGAGGTCAAAGTGGTCTACAGAGTTAAGACAGCGAACCCTGTCTTGAAAAACCAACCAACTATCCAAACAAACAAAAAACCCAAACCTTACTTTTGAGCTGTGTGGTGGTATACACCTTTAATCCCAGCACTCTGGAGGCAGAGGACAGATCTCTGTTGAGTTTGAGTCCAGCCTGGTCTACATAGTGAGTTTCAGGACAGCCAGGGGCTATGTAGAAAGACTATCTCAAAAAAAAAAAAAAAACTCACTGCCATGCGCTCACAGAAAAAAAAAAAAATAAAAAAATCTTCACATTAGGTTTGGTTAAGTGAAAAGAAGGACACTAGCAAGTGTTCGTGTTTTGAGACCGGTTAGGTCGGTCTCACTGTGTATCCCAGGTTGGCCTGGAACTCCCTGTGTAGCTCAGGCTGGCCCCAGCCGGATGGTAATCCTCCTGCCTCAGAGAGCCTCCAGAGTGTTTTGTGATTACAGCCACTGGACCTGGCTGGCTATTTGAAGTTTAGAGATTTCACGTCGAAGAAAAATGTTTTTGGTGCCCACTTCGCTTTGTGACCGCCAAAAGAAAAGTGGACCTAAGGCGACTGAGGAAGTGACATTTTCCCGTCTGTTAAAATTTAAATTGTTGCTGGGCAGTGGTGGCGCACGCCTTTAGTCCTAGCATTGAGGAGGCAGAGGCAGGCAGATTTCTAAGTTCCAAGACAGCCAAGGCTGTTAACAGAGCAATCCTGTCTTGAAAAACTAGTTTTAAAAAAATTTCCTTGCCTGTGTACATCTCTAAAAGATTCTAAAATGGGTCAGTTTTTGCAAGGGATGAGGCTTTAGATATTCAGGTGCTGGATTCCCACCTGACTTTGAAAGAGTAGCCTGTCGGCTCATAGTCACCCTGTCACCAGGTTTAGGAAGACAGATGCAGATGCAGCCAGCAGAGCAAGGCTAATTTTGTTTGACTTCTCCTTTTCAAAAGAAGAGGGTGTGGTGGGAGAGGAGAGTGCAGGGTGCTGAAGGCTCTTCCTGGACTGCACTTGTCTGACCTTCCCGTGACCTTCCTGTGCTGCACTTCCTTTCCCAGGGTCTTCAAGACCCTGGATCAGAACTTTGTTCCTGGTACCTAGATTCCAACTCTCACAGTCTCTTTGCTGGTTCCTAGCTGGAGGGCTCTGTGGGGCCCAGCGCCCTTGGCAGACCTTTCCATCTGAAGGCACAGAGAGGGGCCATGTGAGGTGAGAAGAGGGAGAGAAGCAATACAGTGGCACCGAGGTTATCCCTACCCAGATACTGCTGCCATTTGGCCGCTCTGGGAATAGAACTCTGATCTAAACTGTCAAATTATGTAATCTGTAATCTTTACAAACTGGAACATCTGTCTGCATGTCCTGAAGGCCAGCTGAAATAGTAGTATGGAATAATGAGAGGGTCTGTGGGTGTTTTTTTTTCTTTAATGTATAAAGATAGGGCTGGGGAGAGGGCTTAGCTCATTTAAAGGCCGGACTCACAACCGAGAATCAATGTATAAAACAGCTCGTACAGCTGGGGAGGCTTTGAAACTTGTGCTCCCATCCATTCCCACTGTCCTTTTTAAACATCTCTCAAAAACAAGTAAAGGTCTCATTAAAAAAAAAAAAACCCAAAACAACCCAAACAAGGGGGCTGGAGAGATGGCTCAGCGTTTGGGAGCACTGGCTGTAATTCCAGAGGACCCGGGTTCAATTCCCAGCACCCACATGGCGGCTTGCAACTGTCTGTAACTCCAGTTCCAGGAGATCCAACACCCTCACACAGAGTATATACAGACAAAACACCAATGCATATAAAAATAAAACAAAAAACATGTATTTAAGGTAGATGTCCATTTGGTTATTGATCATTGATTTGGATAGAAATGATCCTATGAGATAAAACACAGGACAGGTTTCCAGCAGGAGGATATTCAGTTCAGTCCACTTCTGCCTGTGTAGAATTGGGTGGCCCTTGAGGCTTTGATCAGCGATGACCGTGTGCACTTCGTAGGTGCAAAATGGTTTTTTAGTATTGATATTTATTGCACAATCAGCTTCATAAGACCCAGTTTGTTGGTTGGTTGGTTTTTTAGCTTTGCAGCGCAGTTACATTTGGAATAAATATGACAGTAGCAAGCTTTCTTTCAAAACACAAGCCACTGACATCAAATGTTTGCTGATTACGGATAAATCGTGCGGTTTTTCAAAGTAAGTCTGGACCTCATAATTTTAATATAGTTAGAGAAAAATCTGATTGTAGCGCACTGACCAAACAGAAATGCAGTCATGGCGCAGAAGGTGAGCGCCAGGAGCAGAGCTGGCCATCAGGCAACTGTACCAACTAAACAGCTGGATGGCTAAAAAGAACTGATTGGATTATCCAGATAGTTTCCCTCCCCTGGGGCAGTCTTATGCAGTGGATATTTTGGGGCCTGCTAGGCACAGGAGAAACAGTGATGGGGGCTGATTGGGAATTTTTATTGACTTTGGGTAACACCACTGGGAAATTTTCTCTGGAGGAGGCAAGCACCAAGTGTTTTCTCTTTTTTTCTGTAATGTTTGTATGCTCTTTGCATTCTAGTTTGTTTCTTTAGCAAAAGGGGGATTTTCTAAATATTTTCATTTAGAATTAGTTTCAGGTTGAGTCTGAAGTGGGAATGTTCAGTGTGAGCAAGATCCCAGTGGATAGTTTGCAGAGTTTGAATCTTTTGGTTTTTCGAGGAAGGGTTTCTCTGTAGCTTCGGAGCCTTTCTTGGAACTTGCTCTGTAGACTAGGCTGGCTTTGAACTCACAGAGATCTGTCTGCCTCTGCCTCTCGAGTGCTGGTATTAAAGACACACGCCACCGCCACCCAGCCAAAGTTTGACTGTTTAAAAGGAAAACTTAGAAATTTATTTGCTGAGACAGGTCTCACCATAAAGCTTAGGGTGGTTTAAAATTTATTTATTTTTTTTAATTTTAGGTGAGTGAGTGATTTTTTTTTTCCCTCCTGTGTGTATGTGTGTGTACCATGTAGATTCTTGGTGGTCACAGAGGTCAGAAAAGGGAGTCAGATCCCCTGGAACTGTAGATGTAGATGGCTGGCAAACACCGTGTGGGTGCTGGGAATTGAATCCAGGTCATGTGGAAGAGCAGCCAGTGCTTTTATCGTGACTCACTGCCATCTGTATGTCCAACTTGGGTACCAGCATCCTCTTGTCTCCACAAGCTTGGACAGGACAGACAGACAGACACAGACACACAGAGCAGGTGTGAAAAGCTTTAAAAGATATCTTTTAAAAAGTTGGTTTTAGTTGGGTGGTGGTGGAGGCCGACCATGCCTTTAATCCCAGCTCTCCCGGAAGCAGAGGCAGGAGGATGTCTGAATTTGAGACTGGCCTGGTTTAGAGTTCCTTGACAGCTAGGGCTACACAGGGAAACCTTGCCTTGAGAAAAGCAAAATAAAACAAAAACAAGGTTTGTTTTAAGATGGTATAGTGCCATATGTCTTTAATCCCAGCACTCTGGAGGCAGAGGCAGGGAGGTCTCTCTGCTTTCAAAGACAGCCTGCTCTATGTAGTTCCAGGACAGTCAAGCCTCTGTAAAGAAACCTGTCTCAAAAAACAAACAAAAACAAATCATTGATCTTATTAAAGGTTGTTTATGGAGTCTTTGGGGGAAGTGAAGAAGGTAGGAATCATTCAAAATCTTTTTTTTCTTTCTTTTTTTTTTTTTTTTAAGACAGGGTTTTTCTGTGTAACAGCTCTGACTGTCCTGGAATTTACTTTGTAGAGCAAGCTAACCTTGAACTCACAGAGATCGCCTGCCTCTACCTCCCAAGTGCTGGGATTAAAGGTGTGAGCTCACATTTTTTTTTTGTTTTGTTTTTGAGACAAGATCTCTCTATGTAGCCCTTGCTGTCCTGGAACTCCCTTCTAGGCCAGACTGGCCTCGAACTCACATAGATTCTCTGTCTCCCAAGTGCTGGGATTATTCAGAACTCAAGAATCTGGAGGGAGGGGCTGGAGAGACGCTCAGTGGTTAAGAACACTGACTGCTCTTCCAGAGGACCCAGTTTCAATTCCCAGCACCCACATGGCAGTTCACAACTGTCTGAAGATCCAGTTGCAGGGGATCTGACACAGTCACTCCAAAGCACATTAAATAAAAGTTAAATAAACCATAAAAAAAAAAAAGAATCTGGAGCATTCCAAGGCCATGGTCTAGGTCCAGCCTAGGTCCCTCCTGTGTACTTTCTGTAAATGAGCTGGCCGGAGGAAAGATCCCCTCACGGGAGAGCCAGTGTTTAAAGCAGAGGCTCAGGTTCTGTGACAGAACTAAGACTAGAATGTAGCCAGCGACAGCCAATACTGTCACTACAGCATTGTTACTTTGCTCTAGGCATGGGCCCTGCTGCTGCTTGACCTGGCAGGTCTTTGTCTTCTTTCCAGACCTCGCAGTTCTGGTCCATAGAGCTGTGGCTGCTCCAGAATTGGAATGAATCACGCGTATTCGTGTTTGAAAACATGTCTATGAAAGGTTTTGTCTTACGACTGTGCATGGCAACTTGGAGTGTTTCTCTAAGACATTAGATTAGCTGTTTTAGTATGCTTGTATATACTTCGTGAATTTGGCACATCTTTTTTGTTATTTTATTGTTTGGGTTTGCTGTTGAGACAGGGTCTGTGTTTAACCCAGTCTGGCCTTGAACACACTGTGCTCCTTGGCATGTATTGTACTGGTGGCATATTGTGGGCTCCGTGTGGGGTGCCTTCACTGCTTAGCTGAGGGCACCTTCCAGAGCCCCTCTCCCCGTTAGCAACTCCTAGACTTAGGAAGGCACCCGGGCAAGTGTGTTTGAAATGGGTCATTTATTACATTTCCTTTGTCCTGAACTGGGTCTGGTGCCTGTCTGTAATTTCAGTTTTGAGGTCACTGTCAAAGGTGTGTGTGGGAGAGGGAACCACTTGTAGCCACAGAGGAAGCTGTGAGAAGGGAGGAAAGGAGCACTGAGCCCTGGCAGGCGGCTGAGCTTCTCTTCCCCTGATGGCAGATAATAGGGGTGTTGGTCTTTAAATTCTGCTTTTATTAGGCTCATAAAACATTCATTTAGAAATTGGGGATCCCTGACTTCCCTGCGGGTGTCTGAATCTAGTTCTCCCTTTGCCTTTGATGCGGCTTCACGTTCTCTGGCCTGGAAACAGTCCTGCAAAATCCACGCAAAACTCATTACAAGTTCACTTTTCCCCTTTCAGCCTCCAAGTGGGCATATCTATCATACCTTGGATGCGCATGTCCGCAGGCCCAGGTGTGAAACTTCTCTTACTTGGGTCTGGGAAAGCCTTTCTATCTGGATGTGGTTTCTGGCCCTTTAACAGGGTTGGGACTTTAATCAGTTACTATAGAGGGTTTTACAATTTGTTAATGCAGAGTGGTGTGTGTCACAATTGGGGTGGGGTGGCTTTGGTCTCATCAACTTCTCATTAAACACTCCGAGGAGGAGGAGGAAAATGAGGGAAGATAGGGACTGAGATGGGACTGTTGGATGGAGGGAGGAATGTCAGTTCAGAGTTAGAAGTGCTACTTATTCAGCCTTTCTCAAGGACTCAGTCACTTGGCTGGAGAAGTCCAACTGTAAGAGCCCAGGGCAAGGGTGATTGTTGACAGCGAGCTGGGTTTTCTGGAGCCTGTGTACCCTGAGCAGGGAATGACAGTACTAGTCTGACTGGGGTGGTGACAGGGGCATGGGTCTTCTGTTTGTGAGGACCCCGCCTCTGTATTTCAGTAGGCTTTCTTCCTAGGGGTAAACCCCAGCCTTGCTGCATACTTGGCACACTATCAATGAGAACACCCCCAGCCCGAGGCTTACTCTTCTGAAAATATTGTTTCTTTTTATATGTATGGGTGGTTTTTCCTTTAAAGTATATTTATTTGCTTTTAAAGTGTGTGTGTGTGTGTGTGTGTGTGTGTGTGTGTGTGTGTGTGTGTGTGTGTTGGGGGTATGCACATGGGTGCAGTGTTTAAGGAGGCCAGAGGCATCAGATTCCCAGAGTTACAGGTGGTTGTGAGCCACCTAACATGGGTGCTGGGAATTGAATTCAAGCTCTGGAAAAGCAGTGCATGCTCTTAACCACTGAGCCATCACTCCAGCCCCGTGTATGGGGTGTTTTGCCTGCGAGTATGCCTGTGTATCGTGGAGGCCAGAAGACGGTGTCAGATTCTCTGGTTGGAGATACAGACATTTATTTGTTGGCTGCCATGTTGGTGCTGGGAATCTTAACCTGAGTCTTAGAAGAGCAGCCAGTGCTTTTAATTCCGGAACCATCCCCTGCGCCCCAATACTCTTGAGTGTTTTCCTCTTCATTAAGTTATTCCAGGTAAAAACAATAAAAACAGCTGTCCAGGGCTGGGGAGTCAGAGGCAGGGGAGTCACTGTAAGTTTGAGGTTGTCTTTGTCTATACACTGATTTAGTTACATGCCAGCCAGGACTGCACTCTCAGCCCCAAAAGAAAGGCTTCGGAGGGAATTTTACTGAAAGATGACCTCTGTGTGGAGGTGGAATGACCTCCAGGAACCCTGTGCCTGTCTGAGCTGATCAGACCCCACTTCCTTTGCTTTCTGCTGGCCACCTTGAATGAGTAGCTTCCTTGCCTTCCTAGCTAAGAGAGGAATGCTACCTGTCTAGTTCCAAAACTCCTTTTCTTTTTTTTCAAGAGAAAAAAATTCTGCAGTCAGCAACATTTGCCAGGGGGTGTGAGATTCTATTTGCCAATCAGCCACTGGCTATTAAAAATTAAAATATATAACAGATAAGTGTGAGAAAATAATTTGGCAACCTAGTATTAACTTTTGTGATAGTTTGCATATTGCTGCAGGAATTGGTACTTCTTAGCCATGCATCCAGCCATCCATGCCTGCTTATCCCTTGAATCTACTGTTTATTGCATGCCACTTCCTTTGCTAGAACCTGAAGATACAAGAAACAAGTGGAAGGCCACTCTTGGGTTTTTCTCTGAAAAACTTAAACCATTAGGTATCCCCTGCTCTCCCTGTTCTCCATTTTCTTTGCAACAAAGTGTTCTTTCATTGTTGCTGACCGCTCTCCTGTGTTTTTTTATTATTGGATTTTTTTTTTTTTTTAGCAGCACTGGAGCTGCTCAGCCAGGGTAGGAAAGGCTGGCAAAGGGATTATGAGAGAGAAAGAGGGAGCCTCCCCAAAGAGGGAGAGACAGGACAAAGTTCTTTCTACTAACCCGAGGAGGAATGCCCCATCTGCCCTCTGGCGTTTTCCCTTTAGATCCAGGAAAGCTGTGGGGCTGGCCACGGATTGTGCACTCAGATGGTGTGGGGTACATTAACTCATAACTCAAGAGCTTGAACGGAGGGGGCGGGTGGCAGCTAAACTGGATTTTGGAATACAGTCAAGAAAGTGAAAAAAGGAGTGGATTAAGGAGGGTTGGTGGGCTGGCAGGGAGCTGGCTTTCAGCGGTGAGAGTTAAGGTAGGTAGACTAAAAGCACTTGTTATTGCTCTCAGTGAGCCTCTGAGCATTATGTGGGAGAATCAAGGATCAAAAATTGTTCTCTTACAATTGAAGGGGCTTATGTTGAGTATCTAACTTAGTTCCACACTAAGTTCTAAGAACTACAAAAGAGACCCTTGTGGGATTCACACCTGTAATTCTAGCACTTGGAAACCAGGATAGATGGAAGATTGCCCTGAATTCAGCCTGGGTTACTCATGAGACCCTGTTCTAACAAACAGAAGAACTACAAAGGTGGAACTGCAGAGGTGTTCTTGCTACCACGTCCAACTGAAAAAAAATGACGCTCCAGTGGTGGTATGTCACAGCCACACAGCCAAGGGCCTGCTTCAGTAGAGATGCTTGTTTTTAAAGTCCACTGATTGTATCTAAAGCTGAACACACGCAGGCTGAATCTTTTCTTGAGCTTTATTGGAATAGCATAAGCTTTGCAAAGAAACACATCCAACATGATTTGTCCCTGCTTTGAGCCTTCTTCCTTCCCAGGCTGAAGGAAACAAAGATGGTGGGTCCCAGTCTCGTGGGGGCAAGTAAGTTAGGAAAAGGGATTCTGCAGTGGATCTAGGGTCATTGTTTATTTCTGGGCCTTTTAGTGACCTCACCTGGATTCTCTCCTTCTCTAGAAACTTGATGAATCTGGGTATAAATCTTCCAACCACGATTGATTGGCTGCTTCCCGGTTGTGTGTGTGTGTGTGTGTGTGTGTGTGTTGGTGGTGATGATGGTGGTGTGTGGGTGGGGAGAGCAGGAGTTTGGGGGCAGCAGAGAATAGGTGTCTTCTTCCTGCTTCCCCTCCTTGCAGATAGGGACGAAGATTCTCACCCTGTACATGTTGGCTTCTAGGGAGCAAGAACCCAGTGACCTTGTTTTTCTGGAAAGCAGGAACGATCTTTATGTTGTCACCGGCCATCGCCTCTTTGGGCTTCTCACCACCTGGAAATGGAAATAACTGCTCTTAGTCTCCTGCTGGTTGAGAAGCCCACATCAACCTCATGTTCCAGGTTCATAGATTTCGTGTGTAGAGACAAACTCGGAAGTACTGTGCAAAGCTGCATATTAGTAAGATAATTGATGACACCCCAAAGGGATTGGCGAGTCAGGACGTTTCATCCCTACCACTCAACTTTATTATGGGAACAACGATGACTTTTCAGTTACAACTTTACTATCGAGCCGTGGCCTCCCTATGGCCAGAGAGCCCTTAAGTTCTGTGCCCCGCTTCTGTCCCACTGCCAGATCCCATTTCTGCCTTGTCTGTGGCAGGCCTCCCCAACCTGGTCCTGCCGCCTTGTGCAGCCCCGACGAAGTCCCTTAGGATTGCCGCCTCCAGGGCCATTTTCTCCTCCCCAGCCTCAGCGGTCCCACTCCCAGCCTCTTCCCTGCTCCCTGCCCCCTACCCAGTTCCCCCTTAAATGTTTGCAGGCTGGGTCTCAGGCGGGAAGCCCCCTCCCCCACAGGACCACCTCAGTCACGGCCCTGACCACGGGGAGGTCGGGTCTGGATTTACTAAAGAACCCCGGAGGGGGATCCTGCCCCGCGCCGGCTGCCCGGCTCGCCGATGGGGTCGGGTTTCGGCCGGTGGCTCTGCAGAGGAGAGAGAGGGAGAGACAAAGGGCAAAGTCCCGGTCCCCACCCCCACCCACAGCCCCCAGCGCGGCCCCTCCCCCCCGGGCCCTGCGCGGGCGACCGAGGGCCGCTGGGGCCCCTCAGCTCAGGACCGGCTGCTTGTCCTCGGGTACCCAGGGCGCCTTGCTGCGAACATTCTAGGCTGGCAGAGGGATTGGGGCGCATCCTTGTCCTCTCCTCCCTCTGTAGCGTGCAGCAGCCCACCCAGGGGCTGGGGTGGGAAGGGGCGCCCCATGGGGCGCAGGCCGGGCCTCTCAGCTGCTCGGGCCTTCTCAATTGCGCGGCCTGCGGGACTCCCCTCCTCCCCCCAGCTGCCGCCACCCTCCCCCACCTCAGCTGCCGCCACCCTTCCCAGGCGCTGCCTCCTCAGTTGCCCTGACTGCTCAGCTTTCCAACCCTCCTTGGCAAAAGACTGTGTCCAAGGTTCTCTGAGCTGTTGAAGGCCGCCTTTCTTCCTGGTCAGGGTGGTCGAGAGCCATTTTGGAACCAAAGCGCTGGTGGTCCTGCCTCTTAATAATCCCTAAACTCGGGGGAAAGGGCCCTCCGGAGGGGCATTCATCCCCCACTCCCCCACCCCAATCCAAGCAGAACTCAGGATGGGCAGGAATGGTGGAGGAGAGTCGTTCTGAGAACTTTGACTCCAGCACCTAGCGTACAGTCTTCATGAACTCGCCCACCAACAGGTATTTGTTAACAGTTGGAGAGGACACACAGAGTCCTTTTCTACTGATAAAAGATAAAGTATTGTTATTTTTAACTCTAAGGATTTTCAGCAAATCCTTTTTCACTGGGCAAGGTTGTGAGCACCCCTGAGGTTGGCCTGGCTTCTTTGCTTGCTCCTGAGAGCGCCACCTCAAAATAAATCTGCCCCGAGCTCCATTCGCCCCACCCTGGGGAGGTTTCCCCACATTGCTTTCGGGTGCGGCACCCTCGTCTGCCGCACCCTCGTCTGCCCTATCCCCAGTGCTAAACCGTGTGGCTCCTGAAGAAATGCTACAAACATGCTGGGTGGTGGAAGCTAAGACAACGTGCGTGAAAGCCATTGAGGGGTAGCGGGAGTGTCAGTTGGGGATCTCTCAGAGCTTACCGACTTTCTCCCACCACCGAGAAACTTTGGGTACACGGGAGGAGTATGCGGTCAAACTCCCTTCTGTGTACTTTAGCGAAGGTTTCATCCTCACGGCATCCCCAGGTTCCTCTTGCTTCCTTTTTTTTCTGCACTGTTTCAGCTCCACTTGGCCAGACCCCTGCAGTTAAAAAGTTAAAAAGTAAGAGTACCCAAAGCTCCCCCTCCCCCGGGGGAGGGCAGCAGTTGGCTCAGGCCAACCTGGAGTTTGCCTGGGAAGAGATCAGCTATCCCAGAGCTTCTGTTTTGGCTTTCTCTGGGCTGCCCAGATGAGTAAGGGGTGGGGATTTAAAAAAAAAAAGCACAATAAAAAACCTGTGGGCTTTCTTGTCTACCCATTTACTCTCCAGTGAGTTCCCCCCTCTCCCCCCTCCCCAGTTAGCACCTCTCCCTAGTTTGTACCTTCCCTTCTTTGCCTGCTTTGTTTTGTGAGGGAAGAACTGCTGGTGACTACCCTTTCCCCCCTGTAACAGATCTCTGACAGCCACCCAGCCGTATTATAAGGTAGTTAGCTGTTCTGCAAATTAAATCTGGTGCCCAAATTAGAGCCGCATGCAGTAAAAGCCAGTTGGCAAGCAACTTAGCCATACAGAATATGGGCATTTTTCCTGCTCTTACCGCCAGACTCTAATGGCTTCTGCTTTGCTAACATTTCCCTTTGAACAAACAGCACCCAGCACAGACCAGCTTGGAGAGCTGAGTTCTAGTCCTACCCCAAGTTGGCTAGTTCTGTCCCTCTCTGAACCTTGGGGGACAGCTCCAAAATATGAGCCTGATTTTCCTTAACCAGAACATCTTGGTAACAAGTGGTGTGCAAGTAGCATGTCCTGGAAGAAGCCCAGTGATTCCCTCAATCCCCAATAAGGCAGTAAACACAGGTAAAGTCTCCAGAGGAGAGGACATCAGGCTTAGGTCTAGATAAGGAGCGTCCTGCAGAGGGCTTTTCCTTCCCACGTCTCTACTGCATTGGTATAGGAATCCGGGTACAGGGACAGAGTGTGTGGCAGACATTTAAAGCTCAAAGGCTTTTGCTGCTGAGCTTGATGACCTGAGTTTGAACCCCAGGACCCACATCCTGAAGGAGCGAACCAAACCTATTGGAACATGTTAACCAACCTCCAAACGCATGTTGTGGCATATGTTCCCCATACACACATGAAACAAACGAAAATTAAAGTCTTTAAAAGGCAATGTGCATATAAGCTATATTCCTGATGCCTGTGCCTTCTTGGTGCGCGCACACACCTTTCCTGTGGCCGTGATGGCATATGCCTTGATTCCAAACCTCCTTTGGTCACCTTTTCGTCCTGAGTCCTAACCCACAGCTAGTTACTAAATAGAGTGCCCGCTGGCCGCCTGACCTGTCTGGCTGCCCTGCCTCTGGATCATTCTGGCATGAAGCCCTGGGCATGGAGCCAGTTCCTCATCCCTTCCCGGCACCGCCCCTTTTCCCAGCTACTGCCCTGCCTGGAGCGTGTCAGGCTGGTCCCTTTCAGAAGTTTTCTGGACTCCTCCCTACTCCAACCTGTTTTGGTACCTAGCTCTCTGTTTTTTATGTGGTTAAAAGGGGTGGGAAGGAAGTATTGATAGTCTTGGCGTGATCTGGAAGATATGGCCATTTTGGAATAACCAGTGATGCGCTCTGTTCCCTAGCTGGAATGGGTCCAGCTTTGGAAAGGTGCTTTGGCTCTTGGGTCACTTGGGGTCGTTTTGTTTAGAAAGAAAAAAGAAAAGAAAAAGAAAAAGACACCAGCAGAATTACCTGCCTAGCAGACAGCCTGTCACCACTCCCCTGCCGGCCTTATTTCTTGCTCCCTTCTTTCCACACCAACAAGCTGGCCTGCGCACTGCTGGACTGGGAACTATGGGAGCAAGGCCATTCTCCATCACAGTCTGCTCAGCACAGTGGGACAGTGTCCAGCCCCATGGAGTGGCAGTCTTACTGTTACTTCAAAGTAACAGTCTTTGAAGCCAAAGCCACAAGAGGAACTAAAAAACAAAAACCATCAGTGTGTATTCACACATGGAAGTTTTGAATTACAGCCTCCACATTAAAGAAAGGTTAGGTGAGTGGGTGGTGGCACGTGCCTGTAATTCCAGCACTCTGGGAGTTAAGGCTGGCTGGGGCCACATCGAGACCCCATCTGGAATGCTGTGTAATTAATATTAAGAATTATATATTTATGTACAATATTTTGTTCCCCTTTCTTTTTGAAAGGACTTGAATAAATAGCCCACGCTGGCCTGGAATTCAGCCTCCCCAGATCTGGGATTACAGGTTTGCACCAGCTCATTCAGTTGTTTTTTGTGGGGAGGGGGAAGGGCAGATTTAAGACAAGGTCTCATGTAGTCTAGGCTGACCTCAAACTCCTGGTCCTCCGGCTGGGGTTCTAGGCATGAGCCTCCATACAGCTCTTAAATATTTTTTGAGCAAATAGATCAGAAGATTGTTGCTGGGCCGTGGTGGTGCACACTTTTAATCCCAGTACTCAGGAGGCAGAGGCAGGGGATCTCAGAATTTGAGTCTAGACTGGTCTATATAGTGAGTTCCAGGATAGCTAGGCCTATGCAGAGAAACCTTGTCTTGCCACCCCCGCCCCCCACTATTTCATTCTGTCCTTGCAGCGTACCCATATCGAGTGCCCCTCCAGGGGATCCACCACCCTCTTCTGGAGTCTGAGGATACACACATGGTTAAAAATAAATATATTGTAAAAAGGTGTTTTTTGGTTTTTTTGAGACAGGGTTTCTCTGTGGCTTTGGTGCCTGTCCTGGAACTAGCTCTTGTAGACCAGGCTGGTCTCAAACTCACAGAGATCCACCTGCCTCTGCCTCCCGAGTGCTGGGATTAAAGGCGTGCGCCACCACCGCCCGGCTGTAAAAAGTTTTTAACAGTAACAAAAGTTATATATTCTATAAACCCTTGTAGTAAAATCAACATTCTGTTCTTCAGTTGCTCTTGGTCATTTTGTTGGTCCTCAGAGGCCACACAGTCAGTGGCTTCCCCAGCGTGCTGGAGCTGCCAAAATCACCTCTGGGATGAGAAGGCTCTAGCAGCTGAACTCTGTCCAGAAATGTGAAGGGAAGTTGTGGGTGCGTGCGTGCATGCACGCGTGCGGACAACTTTGGGTTCTTGCCTTCCACCTTGTTGGGTCTCTGTTTTCTCTCCCTTTACTTAAACCCAGCTGACTCAGGATTGATTCCCTTGTGTCGGGAGTGGTTGGATTACAGATAGATGCATGTGAGCTCCAACAGCCAGCTTTCTGCTGATGAATTATAATTTAGTACCTCCCCTGCACTGGAGCATGGTGCGTGTCTACAGATTTGATAATCTGTGTGGTTTCCTTTGGGTGAGGGGAGGGGGGCTAGGTGAGAACTCAGAAATCCACCTGCCTCTACCTCTTGAGTGTTGGGATAAATGCATGGCTCTGTCATTTTTTTAGATTTATTTTATGTGTATGAGTGTTTTGCCTGCACAGATATATGGGTCACATGCATGCCTGATGCCCACAAAGCTTCAGAGGCTCTGAAGCTGGAGTTCCAGATGACTGAACCACCGCATGTCCTGGGATCACGACCCAGATCCTATTGAAGAGCAGCCACTGCTCTAACTGCTGAGCCATCTTCTTCAGCCCTGTGGCTGGCTGTTCTGCATTCCAGTTACAGCAGCAGACCAGTCACAACACTAGTCTGGCACTTCATTTATGAAACACGTCCTGAGGAACGATGGAACCCAAGGCTTCAGCATTCTGGGCAAGTCTCCTGTCAGTGACAGCAGCTGTGTGCCTGGGGCAGCGTTCTCTCACTTGGAGAGCTAACCTACAGGCTTCACTGAAAGCTTGGACTTCATTTAAATGAAGCTTGGTATGTGGATGTGTGTGAGGGTCTTACCTTCGGGTTCTTGAATGGATGGGTTCAAAGTTTTTGTTGACCCATGTAGTATTTTTTTCTTTTTTTAAAAGATGGTTTCTCTGTAGCTTTGGAGCCTGTCCTGGATCCAGCTCTTGTAGACCAGGCTGGTCTCGAACTCACAGAGATCTGCTGCCTCTGCCTCCCTCCCGAGTACTGGGATTAAAGGCGTGCGCCATCTCCCTGCGATACCCGTGTGGTGTTATTACATCACATTTCTGGGGGGAAAAAAAGAGAAAAGCTAATAACCAGTTCCTCAGATCATTAATGCACAGATAATCCCTTTATTTTCTTATTTTTATTTATTTATTTATTTTTGGTTTTTTTGAGACAGGGTTTCTCTGGCTTTGGAGCCTGTCCTGGAACTAGCTCTGTAGACCAGGCTGGCCTTGAACTCACAGAGATCCGCCTGCCTCTGCCTCCTGAGTGCTGGGATTAAAGGTGTGCGCCACCACCGCCCGGCTGATAATCCCTTTATTTAAGAAAGCTGCTTATAGGTAGGCAGGCTGATCCCAATCTGGGGGCACAAGATACTTGAGGCTGATCAATCCTACTGCCCCCCCCCCCGTTGTGAGAAGTGGTCCCCAGAGAGCTGAAGGTTGAGGTGAAAGAGCTTGACCTTGGGGTGGGGTGGGTGTGAAGATCTGGTTTAATCTTGGTTTTGAAGGAGATGAAACTTCAAACCTGATTCAAAACTGGGGCCTCTGTAGTTGTTTGGAATTCAGAGAAATGCTGCCGCCGCCACCGTCCCCCTTCTCCATCCAACTTCTCCTGCCTTGGTTTAAGGGAACATCTTAACCCTAGTGGGAGGACAAGCCATTGACTTGATTGCAGGTGACACCTTCCACTCTGGGTATGGGAGTGAAAGGGGCACTTTTGCTAGGAATAAGAACTTCATAACTGGGGCGGGGGAGATGGTTCAGCAGTTAAGACCACTGACTGCTTAACCAGAGGACTCAGGTCCAGTTCCCAGGGTCCCCATGGCTGCTTACAACCAGTTCCAAGGTGGCTGCCCCCCCCCGCCCAGTGGTGCACTTACATACTTCTAGGCTCATAAACATGACATGAATCATAACAACAAGCATAGAGCTGGGTGGTGGTGGCACACGCCTTCAATCCCAGCACTCAGGAGGCAGAGGCAGGTGGATCTCTGTGAGTTTGAGGCCAGCCTGGTCTACAAGAGCTAGTTCCAGGACAGGCTCCAAAGCCACAGAGAAACCCTGTCTCGGAAAAACAAAAAACAAAAAAACCAAAACAAAAACAAGCATAGTATAGTGGTTCAGGACTGTAAGTGAGGCTGAGGCAGGGAGACTTCTCTAAATTGGAGGCCAGCCTGAGCTACAGAGTAAGACTCACATGAGAAAAAAAAAAAAACGGGGGTGAGATAAAACTGGGTATAACTCAGTGGAGTGCTTGCCTAGAATCCATAAAGCAGGCAAGCAAATCTCTGAACTTGAGGACAGCCTATAGTCTACCAAGTGAGTTCCAGGACAGCCAGGGCGGCACAGAGAAACCCTGTCTCAAAATCAGAAAACCCAAACAAACAAGCAACAACAACACAAAAGACCCACACGAAATAGAATGGTTATGAAATGTGGACAAGATTTTCCTTAAACCTCTTTAATCTCAGGGTCTTGGGTTGTCAGACAAAGCCACCAATAGCCTGTGCAGCGGGAGATCTATAGATGGGTCTGGCAGGCACTCTTCAGCATTCCCCACCCCGAGTGTAGACTGTGTGGATGTCCTGGTACCTTCTTCTGTCTGGAGCTTCTCTGAACCACCTTGACCTGCTCCCCTGGCTGGTCCTCACATCCCCAGGATGGGATGGCTTGGCAGTGCGCTAGAGGTGAATTTTCCTAGTTTCCACATGTCTATTGAGCTGCCTTCCAGTGCTGCATCCCTGACTCTGTCAGAGTAGGCAGAGGACATGAAAGCCACAGGCTATTGGCACCTAGGAAGCTTGGCTTTTTTTTTTGTTGTTTGTTTTTTTTCCCTGGTGTAGCCATTGCCTTTAATGGCCATTGCTGGCAGTTCGTATTCTTGGGGCAGTTACTGAGTTTCTCCTAGTTCTCTTTGCTGGAATGGGGCTTTGGCCCTCCAGGTGTGTGTGGGGCATAAACACTGCTCCAGCTGTCTGTTGGAGCAGGGCTGTTGGTTAGGCAAGCAGTGGTGGAGGAGTCAGTGGGGCTCATAGTCAGTGGCCATTTTATAAGATGTTTCCCCCCGTTATTGTGAATGAATTTAAATATGTCTCTCCCACCAAGTGCTGCTTCTCCACCCTGCCTTCTGGTCTCCTCTCAAGTACTAACAAGGGCTTTATTGGAGTTAGTTTCTACCAGGAGAAACCAATGTGAAGTGCAGTTGGTTGTGCTCCTAACCTGATGGATACATCAGGAAGGAGCTTCTTCTAGGCCAATGGTTCTCACTTTTCCTAGCGCTGTGACCCTTTAATATGGTTCCTCATGTGGTGACCCCAACCTTAAAATTATTTTTCTTGCTACTTCATAACTGTAATTTTGCTACTGTTAAAGCTGCTAGGCAACCCCTGTGAAAAGGGTTGTTAGATCCACCAAAGTGGTCTCCACTCACAGGTTGAGAACAGCCGAGAGTCTACTCAGCACACTAGCCTAAGCCAGCCAACTTGGCCTCCCCTCTGTGGGAATAATGAGTTATACAGGGGGGATGTAATGTAAGCCAGGGACTTCAGGTTACAGGTCTCAGCGCTTTGGGCCTGAAAGGAATTAGATAGCCCCACACTCAGGAAAACCAGACTTAGAAGACAAAGGTCCTTGGATGCCTCAGCTCTTCCAGGCCATCCCCTCCTGTTTTAATCAGGGCTGGGGGCTTTGCTGAAAAGGAAGCCTAGGAGAAGCCTACAGTGGGTTCTCAGGGCGGGGTGTGTGCCCTAGGCGGGTGAGGGAAGGCTGCTGGGATCTTTCTTTCATTGGTTGTGTGGCCCTACCTCCCCCCCCCCGGAACATTCCAGACATTCCAGCTGATCTGCCGACGCTTTCTGGATGTGGATTAGCATCTTGCAGAGATGTGATTTCTCTGCTACCACCTCTCCTTTCCCGAATAGAAAGCTCAGCAGCAGTTTGAAGAGGGAAGTTTCGGCCTTGACCTTGGAGTTCCAGACTGGGCTCCTGTGCCGCAGTCTGCTTTACGCCTTTTTACTTGGACTGTTAGGCAGGCAGCCCTTATCCTATGCCCTCCCTCCGAAAGGATTTGCTGGAAGGAGGTGCCCTGGGCTGGACCATTCCTGCCTTTAGACCAAGGCAGTGTTCATTTCTTTTCCCAGATTCACCAAGTCAATGTGTCTTTTTGGTCATCAGATGTGTTTCGTGAGATCCCTTATTAGGGATATCTACAACTTTTTGGCCAATCCTTGGACCTGGTGCCTGATGGGATGAAGTCTAAGGACTCAGAAATTAGCTTGATGACTCTCTGTGTGTGTCCTTGAGTTTCTGATGGTTCTGCCAGTACCTTGGGTGCTGGGATTACAGGCATTTGGCACCATGCTTACCTTTCTGTACTGAAACTTGAACTCAGGGCTTGTGTTTACCGGTGAGTACTGTGCTACTGAGTTACATCTGTTTGTCTTTCCTCTCCCTCTTTTGGTTTTTTTGAGACCGGGGGGGGGTTGTTTTGGTTTTTTTTGTTTGTTTGTTTGTTTTTTCTTTTTTTCTGTGTAGCCTTAGCTGTCCTGGACCTCACTATGCAGACCAGGCTGGCTCAAACTCAGAGATCTGCCAGCCTCTGCTGGATTAAAGGCGTGCACCCCCACTGCCCAGCTCGCTTAGTTATTTCATCCCAGAGTGTCCTTAATGTGGCTCATGTATTGTCATTCGCAGAATTTCAGACTAGAAGGGGTAACAGAGACCCTGCATTTTATTTTCCTGAGACTAGACTCTGCCTTGGTAAAGATACTGGCCTGGGACAGCCAAGGCCAACACATCCAGTTAGGACACAGCATTCGTTTTTTCCGCCTCCCCCTCCCCAAACTGGATAGTAGTTCATCTGGTAGGTCACTGAGGTCTGCCATCAAGTAACTTAAATCTTAATTTTATATTAATGTGCATAACCGTTTTGTCTGCATGTATATACAGTGCCCATGGAGACCAAAAGAGGGCCTCTGGTTCCCCTCCAGTTACTTAAACCCTGCTTAAACACCATTTAGTACTCTTAGCTGCCGAGCCGTCTATCCAACCACCTAAACTTTGTCTTTGAACTAAGGGCTTGTGCAGGATCAAAGATACACAGATCTAAATGACAATTGACTAACACATCAAGTCAATTTAAATGTTTTAAACTCCAGGATTAAGGTATTGATTTGGGTGGTGAGCAGTTGCTCTGGGAGTTAACCCTGAACCTGAAAGTGATCCTCAAGGGAAATATTTCCTTTTCAGAGCACTTTGAAAGCTGGGAAGGAGTAAGAATAGTGTAGTCACTGGGCAGAGAAGGTGTGGTTTCAGGCTCGTGTTGATCACTCTGGAGACTTCTCCGCTCACAGATAGATCTATTGTTACAGTTTAAGGACTTACTCCAAGTCCTTACAAATATTATCTAATGCCACCTCCCACTTGTGAATAGGTATTATCCCTGTTGTACAAAAGGGGAGACTGGGCCCCAAAGAAGTTAAATAATCTTCTAAAGATCAGTGCTAATAAGTGGTTTAGATCCCTCACTGTGCCAAGGGCTTACCCACTGTACTATTATCTTCTGTAATTGTTGGCATATATTGTTTCCCCTAATCCGGGTGAGCACCTGGGCCAGGCATTCCACCTTCTTTTCATCGCACAACCCCAACCTCAGGAGCAAAGTAGAGCTTGAAGTAGATGCCAGTTAAAGACTGTTGAATTGTTACAGTCTTACTTGACTTACTTGACTTGAGATTTATTCATTTTTTAAAATTTTTTTATAGTTATTTATTGTGTATATAGTGTTCTGCCTGCATATATGCCTGCAGGCCAGAAGAGGGCACCAGATCTTAATACAGATGGTTGTAAGCCACCATGTGGCTGCTGGGAATTGAACTCAGGACCTCTGGAAGAGCAGTCAGTGGTCTTAACCGCTGAGCCATCTCTCCAGCCGAAGATTTACTCATTTTACTATGTATGTGTGGGTATGTTCCTGTGAGTCGGGTGTCTGAGGTGGCCAAGGCATTGGGTCCCCTGGAGCTGGAGTGCCAAGCAGTTGTTAGCTGCCTTGCATGGACATTAGGAATCAAACTCAGGCCCTCTAAGAGTTCCCCGCACCATTTCTCCAACCCCTTGACTTTGCAGTAGTGCTGGACACTATGTGGGAAAGCTAAGCTATAGCAAATGCCGAGACATCGTGTAGTACTTCGATCTAGCCTGTGGTAGACTATGAGTTCCATCCCCGGCCCTGTAGAGGAAGCAACCATTCTACAATTTTGGTGAGATAGCAAGCTGGGACAAGGGTTAGAAACTACCAGGTCATGGGGGCCCAAATCATCTGGAATTTTCCTAATTTTTTTTTCCTTTCATTTCAGGAGTCGGAAAATTCAGATCCGAAATATTCCACCTCAGCTCCGATGGGAAGTAAGTGTTTGTGGAAGTGCCCAGTGGGGTGGAGTGCAGAGACAGGGCAGGGACTGTGTCCTGCTGAGTTGGTGCACACTACTAGACAGGTCTCCCCTGGGTGCTGGGTGGGGTCCCATTTGTGCTCATACTCTTGGGCAAGAGGCTTTAGGAGGTAGAAAGTGTTCTCCTGAGTTTTAGAATTCTGATGGCAGAAGTCTGAGTCTGCTTTACAAAGTCCCTTAGCCCAGAGCCAGGGATAGTCTTGCAAACACTAGGGTTGCTATCAGCAGAAGGAGGAGACTAAGGCGTTGGAGCCGAAATGTGATCCAAATGTCTAGTTCCTGCTGGTGCCCCAGAGCTTTGGGCAAGGGGTGTCTGGGCCCTGGGATGCTCAGCCTTCTTCTACTTTTCCAGGTGCTGGACAGCCTGCTGGCCCAGTACGGCACAGTGGAGAACTGTGAACAAGGTAAGACTGGGTTGGGGATGAGGGAGGGAGTGTGCGAGGAGCTGGATTGCTTCAGCATCCAGCTGTTCTGTGACCAGATCCACTGGGAAGATCCAGACAGAGTGGGCGTAGTTCCCTGCTGTGTGTGGAACCCCGGGACTGGACTGCTGTGTGGTAGGCAGTCTGGACTCTCTCACGTTTCCTTTCTCTGTGTTTCAAATCAGAACCTCACTGTGTAGCTCTAGCTCTGGCTGTCCTGAAACTTGCAGCGTAGGTCAGGCTGGCCTTGAATTCAGATTTGCCCGCTAAGTGCTGGGATTAAAGATGTGGTAGTCTTTTTTTTTTTTTGTTGAGGAGTCGGAGTCCCAGGCTAACAGGAATCACAGTATTTCAGTAGAAGTTTAAGAATGGAAATTTGTAGGGACTGGGTGCATTTAGTCCCAGCTATTGAGAGGCAGGGGCAGGAGAATCTCTGAGTTTGAGGCCTGTTTAGCCTACTTTTTTACTGGAACTAGCTCTGTAGTTCAGGCTGGCCTTGAACTTAGACAAACCCGCCTCTGCCTCCCAACTGGGATTAAAGGCGTGTGCCACCACCTCCTGACTGAGGCTTTGTCTTTTACCAGGGAAAAAAAATTCCTGGGTGTGGTAGTATACACCTTTAATCCCTGCTGGAAGCGAAACTTCCCAGAGTGTAGTCTGGTCTACAGAGCGAGTTCCAAGACAACTAGGGCTACACAGAGAGACTCTGTCTTGGCAAAGCAACATAAAATAAAAGGAGCTTGGGCAGGGAGTGGGGGAGAGTGCTGGAGAGATGGTTCAAATGATTAAGAAAACTGGCTGCTGTTCTAGAGGACCCAGCTTTGATTTCCAACACCCAAAGGCAGCCCATAGCCATCTAATTCCACTTCCAGAGGAACTGAAAAGTTGTTTGAAAAGTCCTCACATCAACCGGGTGGTGGTGGCGCACAACCTTAATCCCAGCACCGGGGAAGCAGAGGCAGGCGGATCTCTGAGTTTCTACAGAGCGAGTTCCAAGACAGCCAGGGCTATTGAGAGAAACCAAAAAACTCTGACCCTTATCCCCCAACCAAACAGGGTTTATTCATTAATAGTTTGTAGGCAAAATCTTTTACAGGTGTGTCCACAGAGGGAAGAGTAATAGGAATTCTAGGCCATACAAATTAGCTGTGATTTTGAGGGTCCTCTTTCTAGGAGTGTAAATTCTTGCAGAGAAAATGGGCTTGGGATGTTTGGTTGGACATAGGGTTGTTATTAGATTTTTTTTTTAAGCCAACACATAAGAGCATTGCATGTTAATGGGTGCCATGTGATGCATGTGTGTATCATCATGTCCTGCTTAAATCAGTTAAGCATGAGTCTCCTTACTTTGTCATTTCTTTGAGAAGATGCAGAATCTTGCAGCTTACTTAAATACATGATGCTATGTGGTCTGTGACTGTCACACCACGCAGAAAGAAGCATCCTGGGCTCAGTCTCCTGTCCATCAGTCAGCCCCTCCCCAGGCCTCCCTTCCCTGTTACTCCCGCACCTTCTATTCTCGAGTTCAATGGGATTACCTTTTCCCCACCCAGTCCTTTTATCTTTTTCCTATTTCCTCTTCTTGCCCCACGTTTTCTTCCCCTTCCCTCCCCTTTCCCTTCCATTCTCCCCGTCTGCCTTCACATTCCTGAGAGGTGTGGTGACTTGCCCTTTAGAACCTGGCTTGTTGCTGGGCGGTGGTGGTGCACGCCTTTAATCCCAGCACTTGGGGGGCAGAGGCAGGTGTATCTTTGTGAGTTCGAGGCCAGCCTGGTCTACAAGAGCTAGTTCCAGGACAGGCTCTAAAAACTACAGGGAAACCCTGTCTCGAAAAAACAAAACAAAACAAAAAAAAGAACCTGACTTGTTTAATTTTGTTTAATTTAATCTAGTCACAGATGACAGGATCTGAGTTTTTTATGACTAAATAGTATTCCAGCCTGGGGTCAGGGAGGGTGCGCGAGTGAGTGCCTCCTGTGGCCGCTTTAGGTCAGTGCATTTCTTTCTTGTGACTAGTGCTGCAGCCCACTTTTGGAGATCTTTAAGGAGCAGCGATTGCTCTGTCTGGGGTATAAATATTCATTTCTAAATTCTTTGTGGGAAGGGGCAAGCTGTGTGTGCTGACAGATGATTACAGGCGTGGCCGTTTTCTCTGCTCTAATCCTGACTTGTCTTTCATCTTAAATGCCAGAACGTAGCGGGATTCGCTGAGAGCTGTTGCCCAGTCCTGCTTTCAACTGAACTCCTGAGTTAGACAGACCTGGCAGCCACACTGAGCAGGTAGCCAGCTGTCACTGAAAGGAATGGACTCCATCAGGATGACACCTTAATCTGTCCCTGGAACCCACATGACGGATAGAGAGAGCTGACTCCCTCTGACCTCCACATCTGAACACACACACATGCATGCACCCCACAGATCTGCTCAAGGCTCTCACCAGCCCAAGCTGGCCTTAGACACGATCCTGCTTAGGGATTGCAGGTCTGGTCTGCACAACCACACCTAGCTCATGTTCTGATTTCTTTTTAAGGCAGAGCCTTGCTATGTAGTCCTGGCTGGCCTCACACTATCGGCCTGGGAGATCTGACCATCCTTATCTTCTCAGTTTGCTGGAATTACTAGTGCGTTCTGCTCCACCAGCTTTAAATGTCAGTTACTGGTTTATTTAAGAAAGACTGTCTCTCTGTAGCCCAGGCTGGCCTATTTTACAGTGTAGCAAAGGCTGGTCTTGAATCATGACAGTCAGTGTTCCTGCCTCAGCCTTCTGAGTGCTGGAGTTGTAGGCATGCATGGCCATGCTCAGCTTCAAATATCACTTTCTTTAAAGTTTTATTTACTTACTTTAGTTTATCTGAGACAGGGTCATGCTCTGTAGCTTTGGCTGGCCTAGAACTTGTGTGTAGACCAGGCTGGACTTGGAAACATAGATATACCTGCCTCTGCCTCCTGGAGCCAAGAGGGTATGAGCTGGGACTGAAGAGGGGAGCAGCAAGTGCTCTTAACAGCTCAGTTATCCTTACCAGATAAGAGCCCCCTTATTTTTTCAAAAAATTTTTTTTCATTTATTTGCTTGTGTGTGTGTGCACATACATATACATGGATGGCATGGCCACCTTGTGGAGGTCAGATGACAACTTGGGGCCCAGAGATGGGACTCAGGTTCTCAGCCTTGGCAGCAGGTGCCTGTTTTCCCCTGAGCCATCCTAGCAGTCCCTTGTTTTTATTTTTATTTATTCTTAACTTTATGTGTCTGGGTGTTTTGCCTCCGTCTGTGTATCTGCACTGTGTGTATCTGCACAGAGGGCAGAACCACTGTGTAGGTTCTGGGGTTGAACCAGGTCCTCGGGGCTCTTAGCCACTGAGCCATCGCTGAGGTTTCTTTTGAGACAAAGCCTTCTTTATCAGAATAGTCTCGAATGCCCATCTTTCTGCTTTCTTCCAACTGCTGAGACTGCAGATGTGCACCATAATGCTTGGCCTGAGGTTCCTCTGTTTCATTCTCTCTCCTTTTTAGTGAAATAACACTTCCCATCACTGAAGTGGGTTAGTTTTAGTCCTGCTGGTGATTCAAAGTTAGCCTTAGCTACATAGTGAGCTGCAAGCAAGCTTGAGCTATTGAGTAAGACATTGTCTCTCAAAGTCAAAGGTTGAGGGTGTAGGCCAACGTGCAAGGGTTCAACTTCCAGTAACACAAAAAATAATTTTAAGAAAGGTAATAATCAACAAATCCAAGCTCTTGGGTAAGATTCTTATGACCCATAACTATGGTGGCCCAGTGTGTCCCATGTCCACTCTCAGGGTGTTTAGAATACTGGAGCCTGGAATTCCTTCTCTGGTAAAGGTGTCTTTGTGGATATGTAAACTTATAAAATGGACATAGGAAGTCCCAGGTCTCTTCAGCCATTGAGGGAAGGAGACTCAGGCCTCTGTAAATGGCTAACCTCACCCACTGGGTGTTGCCTTTTTGCTAATTGAACTTTCCAGGGTAAGTTTGCCTCCAGAGTGGGGATGCGCGTGGGGTGGGTGTTGGCCTTGCTGTGCCATAAGACGGAAATTGGTTAGTCTGCCTGCCCTTTTCGCCTGACTTCCGGTGTCTCTGGAGAAGGTCTCCTGTGGATTATTTTCACTTGTCTTTTGGGTATATTCTAAGCTCGGGGTAGTCCACTGCTACAAACAGGTTGGAGTTTGTTGGCAGAACTCTTAATTCTGGTGGCCTGTTTTCTCTACAGTGAACACAGAAAGTGAGACGGCAGTGGTCAACGTCACCTACTCCAACCGGGAGCAGACCAGGCAGTGAGTGCCTCAGCAGTGGGACTGGGGGTCTCTGAGGGGTGTTGGAGTTGGGTCTTCTCAGATCCCCATGGGTAGATCCAGGTGGGCTGGAATCCTCAGCTGGCTTCTGATGCCGGTTTAGCTGACCCTGTTGATTTCTCACAAAATCAACTGGAGGAAGGGGGAGAAGATTGTCTCTGGGCACCCAGGATTGCGGAGTCCTGTATGTGTTGATAGTGCCATCTTTTGGTTATGGTGAGGAACTGCCTCCTTCAAAACAGGAAGAAGGATCAAAAGTGTTTCTTCTTTGACACGATAATGATCTCCCGTTTACTTATTACATAGCCAAGGGCTACCCTGGTCTTATTTTCCTATCCCCTATTTCCTGAACATTGGGATTATAGGTGTGGGTTGCTGCTTCTGAATCAAGTATGTAGTGCAGGATGGTTAGGAGCCCAGCTAACATCCCCTCCCAAGAGTCCTCATCACCACCACCATGCGTCCCAGCCCCTCTAGGTTCAGCACTTATAGTTCTCACTCCCTGGAGTGGACAGACCACATGCTGTATACTTTAATTCTTTATAGCTCTGATTGGCACAGGGTTTTCCCTCATTTTATTTTCTTGCCTCAACACTTTCCAGTGGTCTTAAATGGAAAAGCATGAGTGAAGCCTTGCTGTATCGATGACTTTTCCCTTAGTATCTTCTCTCTTGTAGACTGGAAGGTTGCCTAGAGACAGTAGGGTGGCAGACAGGGTTATTTCCCGTCTTCAGTGTGGTCCCCAGTGTATCCCAGCTGTGACCCAGTAGTTTCTTTGTGGAAGGAAGCACTGGATGTGATTGACATGGCTGGAGTGACCACTGAACTTCCTCTCTGTCCCCAGAGCCATTATGAAACTAAACGGCCATCAACTGGAGAACCATGCCCTGAAAGTCTCATACATACCTGATGAGCAGATAGCACAGGGTCCTGAGAATGGGCGCCGTGGAGGCTTTGGCTCTCGGGGCCAGCCCCGGCAAGGATCACCTGTGGCAGCAGGTGCTCCGGCCAAGCAGCAGCAAGTAGACATCCCCCTTCGACTCTTGGTGCCCACGCAGTACGTAGGCGCTATCATTGGCAAGGAGGGCGCCACCATCCGCAACATCACAAAACAGACTCAGTCTAAGTGAGTACTGGGAAGGGAACAGACCAGGACCTGGAGAGGCCCTGGAAAGCAGCTGATTGGAGCATCAGCATCTCTCTCCTGGGAATTATTGCTTGGGACATGGGTGGTTCCTGTTGACAGTATTACCTCTCTGGAGGTTGGGCAAACGAGATGGAATGGGTCTCTGGTCCATACACTTTCATCAACAGAAAGAGTTCCATAATTCCTCATAGCAAGTTGCTGCTCCAGGAAATCCAGTCCTGTGAGTTGAGTCTCTCAGTCCTTGGGCATCCAAGATGACCACAGCTCGGCTAAAGTCTCAGCCCTTTGGCATACATCATAATTATCTTCTGTCTTACACTGTAGTACGGTCACCTGCTTCCCTTATCTTTGTTGACGATTGGTGCTAATGAGAAAGAACAGCTCGAGTTGTGTCCTTATTCATAGAAAAGCACTTGTAGTTGGGCAGTGTGTCTCCCTGATGCATTGTTTGAAAAAGGACACTAAGAGGGGAAAAGAACTTCAGTACCACACATACCCATGGGAGTGTCTGCACAAAACAGCTGTGAGGTAGGCTGCACTGTCCTCTCCAGTCACCTGAAGGAGGCAGGCAGAACAACACCTGGCCATAATTTCCTGGCTCCATCTTTATTTTCCTGGTTCTATACTTGACAGGCACCATTCCAAGGAAGTGGATTCTCTCTCTCTCTCTCTCTCTCTCTCTCTCTCTCTCTCTCTCTCTCTCTCTCTCTCTCTCTTTTTTTGGTTTTTCAAGATAGGATTGGGAACCTTTCTGGAACTAGCTATTGTAGACCAGGCTGGCCTCGAACTCACAGAGATCCGCCTGCCTCTTCTTCCCAAGTTCTGGGATTAAAGGCGTGCACCACTACTGCCCAGCTGAAAGTGGATTCTCTATGCCTTTGATTGGGAAGAGGTAGGAGAGTCAGTGTTGTTTGAGACAAACTAACCAGCTCTTTCCTTGTGGTCCTCAGGATAGACGTGCATAGGAAGGAAAACGCGGGGGCTGCCGAGAAGGCCATCAGTGTGCATTCGACTCCTGAGGGCTGCTCCTCAGCCTGTAAGATGATCCTGGAGATAATGCACAAGGAGGCAAAGGACACCAAAACGTAAGATCCAAGCCCCAGGCTTCACACGAATGAGCCACGCCCCAGCATCCACTTGTAATTGTTAATAGCAGCCATACAGAGTCACAAACTGCACAAAAGCTAGAGATAAGATCTTTTCCTTGTATAATCATCTAGAAATTTTATGTGCTCACTGTTTCTATTTATGTTCATATATATAGATGTGTGTTCATTTGATCTATGTAGATTGAGTGTGTGTAGGTGAATGTGCATTGGGCCAGCATAGTGTCAGGCTGAAATGCTGCTCTATACCATTACTTTTTTTTTTTTTTTTTTGGCTTCTTGAGAATGGCTCTGGAGTTGGAGAGATAACTTACTGTTCTATTAGAAGACGAGAATTCAGACCCCACCATTCGTGTTGGGTAGCTCACATACACTAGGAACTCGAGCTCCAAGGGATCCTGTGCCTCCCTCCCCTTCTGTCTTCCATAGTCATCTTCACACGTTCTCTATATCTCTGTTGCTTTCTCCTCCCCCCCCCTTCAAGGAGAGAAGTAGGGTCTTCCACAGTCCGGTTTTGGAATTTGTGGTCCTGTTAATAGTTGTGCATCACTACAATATTTCCGTTGTTTGGGCTTTTTTTTTGTTTTTGTTATTTTTCAAGGTGGGGTTGTTCTTAAGATAGGGTTTCTTGTCCTTGAACTCACTCTGTAGACCAGACATCCTGCCCGCTTGCCACTGCCTCTCAAGTGCTAGGATTGATTAAAGGTGTGCTTTTCTTTTCTTCCTTCCTTCCTTTTTTAAGACAATAGTTTCTAGCTCTAGAATTTAGTCTGTAGACTAGGCTACAGAATTCCTGTGCTCAATGGATCCTCCAGCCTCAGTCTAGAGTGGCTGGGATTGTAGGCACATGCCACCATATCTGGCTTAATTGTGTATTGTTTCCCCTTCCTTTCTGCTCCCTCAATCCCTTTCACCTTAGGGGTGGACAGCTCAGCTAAATTACTGAGCTAAACTCTCAAACCCTATTGTACTTGTTTTTTCTGTGTGCAGTTTGATGATTTCTCAGGTGTGCAGTTTGAGTTTCGATTTGTGTAAGTCAGTACCTGTTGAAACCATGATCACAGTTGAGATAAATAAAGCTTTGGCTCCCAAACTTCATCCTGCCTTCCACAGTCCATCCTCTCTGACCATTTCTCTGTAGACCATTGACCTACTGGGTTTTGTAGTCTTCTGACACTTGATTGGTGGTTCTTCCTGGGTTTGTCAGTTGCGAATGATCCCATCATGTTTGAATCTTTGTCAACATTATTGACTGGCCTGTCCCCCATTTTCTCCCCAGGGCAGATGAGGTTCCCCTGAAGATCCTGGCCCATAATAACTTTGTGGGGCGACTCATTGGCAAGGAAGGCAGGAACTTGAAGAAGGTGGAGCAAGACACAGAAACAAAGATCACCATCTCATCGTAAGGCTCTCACTGGTTCCCTTTTCAGAAGTGAGCACAGGGCCTGGGGTACCGGGGAATTTCAACACTGAGCCTTTTAAATTGGGCACTGCTTCTGCTGGCCTAAGGCAAATCGAAGATGTGATGGGATCCTCTTCTACCTCAGTAAAGGTTGGAGCACCCCTCCTCTTGGCACAGTTTACCTCAGCGCATCTTCAGGAAAGCCTGCAGCTAGGGTGTGGGCTTTAGGTATTTGCCACTGTGAATGGTACACAAACCTTGGTCCTTTTTAGGGTGGGTGTGCTGGTCTGTCTCTGGAGAACCAGTGGAAGGCACGGGCTAGCTCTTTGTAAGCACCCTGCCTCTCCATCTTTTTAGAGACTGACCTGTTTAGGTAGGGTACCTCTTCTGCAGAAGAGCACAAGGGACCATCTGCAGCCATCCTGCATGTCTGGGGACCACACCTGTCACAGAAGGTTTTGTTCCTTGGTTGTCCTGTGCTCCTTGCCCTGGCTACCTGAGGCTGGAGATAAGTTAGACAACCTTTAGAAATGCTGGCCCTGTAACTAAGCTGGTCTTTTTGACCTTGTTTGTCCCTAGTTGGGACCTGGTCCAAGTCCTGCATTGCCCACTTCATAACATTGCCCTGCTCTCCTGCCAGGCTCCAGGATCTCACTCTGTATAACCCTGAGAGGACCATCACTGTGAAGGGGGCCATTGAGAACTGCTGCAGGGCTGAGCAAGAGATCATGAAGAAAGTTCGAGAGGCCTACGAGAATGATGTCGCTGCCATGAGCGTGAGTGAGAGGTGGCACCTTCCTGTCTTTGTTGCTGGGAGTTGAATCTAGGCCCACGAGATGGGCAAAAACTGTACCTCCAAACTACATCCCTGTACCCTCTTCAGCACCCTTCTCTGGACAAGGGCAGGAACACTTTCTTATGGCTGTTTTCCCTACATGTATGTCAGGACACCATGTGCATCCTAGGTTCCCACCAAGGCCAGAAGAGGATATCAGATTCCCTGGTGAAGCAGAATTACAAATGGTTGTGAGCCACCATGTGGGTGCTTGGAATTGAACCTGGGTCCTTTGGAAGAGTAGCCAGTGCCTTTAGTCACTGAGACATCTTTCCAGCCCCTCAGTTTGTGCTTTTAGTCTTAGTCATACACATTTCTATTTTGGTGACAGTGGTGGTGCTGGAGATCAAGTCTTGTACATTGTAGGTAGACACTCTGCTGCCGGAAGTGAGTAACTGTATTTTCTCAACAGGGCTCATCATCTGCCTCCTGAGGTGGGGTTGTGGTATAATCTTGGGTTTCATGAATTTCTATACTTTATCCAATCTGATCTAGATAATGCGATCCTCTTCCAGTAAAAGTTGTGTACCATAGTAGACATAGGGTCATAATTTCAACCATTTTTTTTTACCCTTGAGACAGGACTTAACTATGTAGGCTAGAACTGAATTCAGTTCTCTTACCTTGACCTACCTGTAGGTCAAGGTGGTCCTGTCTCTGTCCCCCAAACCCCCCTGGGCTAGCTACACATAGGATCATTTCCGTGGGTGCTGTTCTCACTCAGGTCCTCAGTGCTCTTATGCACAAGCCATCTTCCTGTCCCTATGATCTGACTTTGTCACCATCTCATCTTGTTTGTTTAAGACACGGTCTAAGTGCATAGCCCGGGCTGGCTTGGAACTTGATAATAGAGCTAACCTCTAACTCGCAGAGATATATGCCTCTGTCTCCCAATGCTGGAATTTTAGTTTCACCATGCCCAGCCCCATCTTGGCCTTTTAAAGGAAACTGGGGATATGGTATACTTAGCAGAAAGGTTCAGAACTACTTGGGCCCCAGGAATCCGTGGGAAAGTCGTCCCAGCTTCTCATGGAGGGGCATCACATTCTCTGGTATGAGCCTGTTTTGTTTCCATTAATGTGATAGAAGTAACTAGGGAGCCTGCTGGTTGTCATTCCACTTTGGTCCAAGGAGGACATCTCCATGGCTCAAGAGAAACCACAGTGCCAGGCAGGTTTCTGTACAAAAGCAAATAACTCCGGTGGGGAGCTGACTGGCTCTGAGGGGGCTGACTCTTGTTAGCCAGAGCCACTACCAGGGCCCAGCAGGCCCCTCAGGAAGCTGACCTCATAAAGTAGGCGCACTCCGGCCTGTGGATACGCTGACCTGTGCCTCCCCTCTCTCTCCAGTTGCAGTCCCACCTCATCCCTGGTCTCAACCTGGCTGCTGTAGGTCTCTTCCCAGCTTCGTCCAGTGCTGTCCCACCACCTCCAAGCAGCGTCACTGGGGCTGCTCCCTATAGCTCCTTCATGGTAGGTGAAAGGTCTTTTTACTGGGGACCCATGGGAGTGTGGGGGTTTGGGAAATTGACAAGATGACCTTTGTAGCCAGAATAGCAGCCAGAAGCTAGTATCTGTGGCGGTGACAGCAGCTTTCCGCTTGATTTTTGCTTCCCCTTAGCTGGAAGAGAGCTAAAGAGTTCATGCTATCTTTCTGTGGCCCAGGGTGCAGCTGGGTACCCACATATGTTTTTATTTTGGAGCCTGCATGGCAGCAGGGTGGAGGGACTTCTGGGTCCTGCCTCGCCCCACTCCCTTGGTCCTTTGGTAAGGATTCCTCTGTCCTGGCAGCAGGCTCCCGAGCAGGAGATGGTACAGGTGTTCATTCCCGCCCAGGCTGTGGGTGCCATCATCGGCAAGAAGGGGCAGCACATCAAACAGCTCTCGCGGTTCGCCAGTGCCTCCATCAAGGTGATTTGCTCTGAGTTCTTCCACATCTAGTATTGACTCCAGCTCCTTCACACTTTGGGGAATGAAAGCTCAGTCCCTGGTGGGTGTCTTCAGTACTTGAGGTTTGCAGGCTACGTGAGAGACGGTGTTACATAGACAGAAGGCTGAAAGTGCCACAAAGTAGAATGAACCCCGTCCCAGACCCACTCTAAACCAGTGCCCCCACCCCTGCTGGACTCCAGAGGGTCTGTTTCCTGGTTGTAGAAAGCGGGTGGTGTGTGTGCTGGTGTCCTACCTCCCTGCATCCAGGATCCAGGAGAGCGAGGGGATTCTCATCAGGAAACCAGTGCTCTTAGTCTCACACGTCCAGATTCATGGGTTTCATTTAATGGCCTTTAAAGCTTTACATTTCCCTCCTGGACCCCAAGAGAGGTGTAGCCACTACCTTCTCCTACCTAGTCTAGTCATCACATGACTCCCTGCCTCTTGGCAGTACTCTGCTAAAACCCTCAGAGGGGCTGCTGGCGGACAAGTCCTAATGAGGAAGCAACTCTGAGGCAGGTCCTTCTGGCCTGCTGCCCATGCCGTCTTCACAGGGTTTGTATGCAGACAGGAACTTGGGTTGGAGGCTTTTTGTTCTTTCTCCCCCTCTCAGAATGGGCAATGGAGGGAGCTAGAGGGGGTGGGGATGCCTTCCTCTCGAAGCACCCCCATCTGACCAACCGTGCGTTTTATAGATTGCTCCACCAGAAACACCTGACTCCAAAGTTCGAATGGTTATCATCACTGGACCCCCAGAGGCTCAATTCAAGGTTTGATTTATATTGCTTTTCCACGATGGATACAGAGTAACTAAGGTTGGGAACTTTAAACACATGGAGGAAAAAGCCTGGGGCTGTCCCGGCTTCTAGTCTTTTCTATAGGATAGACAGCTGCAAAGCGCCATCAAGCTTAATCTCTGTTCATTTCTACTTCCTTCCTCGCTTCCACATGCCCACTCAGGAATGTGAGAAAGACGGGAATCTGGGGTGTTTGCATTTGATGGCAACTCCCCGTCTCCTTTATGTCTGTACTGCTACGGCTTCACTTGATTTCTGTGAGGCTTGAGACAGGGTACTTTCTAGGTACCCAGAGTCAGTTGTTGGCATTCACAGTTGTGATGCGTTAGTTATTGCCACATCGCATAAGTCATCCCAGAACCTGTCAGTGTGGTGCATCCCTTGAAGTGTTTGTTCAGTTCTCCTTTAGGAGGGAGGTGGGAAGAGATTAGGGCAGGGTCTCCATATGTAACTCTAGCTGGCCCAGAACCAGTTCTGCAGACCAGGTTGGCTATGAACTTGTAGTGATTCTCTTGCCTGTGTAGTGCTGGGATATTCATTTACTCATGGGTCGTAATCTGAGGGTCTCCAGCATTACAGGTAATCAGGGAACCATTGAAGTCACCCATGAGGGCTTTGTAACCACCTGCTTTATAGCTGGTTGGTCCTCCTAGGTAGAGTTCTGGCCACTTGGGTGAGAAAGGCTGGACTGGAGCCTAGGACCTTTCACCCAGATATGACTGCTTTTAACCATGGCCTCCTCTCCCTAGGCTCAGGGAAGAATCTATGGCAAACTAAAAGAAGAGAATTTCTTTGGTCCAAAGGAGGAGGTAAAGCTGGAGACCCACATACGGGTGCCAGCTTCAGCAGCTGGCCGGGTCATTGGCAAAGGCGGCAAAACGGTAAGCTCCAAGGGCTGAAGGCTCTAGGCTTGGCCTCTACAACCCACCCTTTTGTCTAGACTTCACTTGTACCCTCATTTGTCCATTGACTTTGATTCTACTTCCAGCCCAGTGCCTTTCACCTACACCCTCCAGTCCCACCATGTCTGTCTGTCTGTCTGTCTTTCTTTCTTTCTTTCTTTCTTTCTTTCTTTCTTTCTTTCTTTCTTTCTTTCTTTCTTTTGTGTTATGTCTTGAACTCAGGACCTTGTGTACGCTAATCAAAGCATTCTCCCACTGAGCTACCTTCCGCCCCCTGTACATTCCATTGCTGGCGCTCTGAGCTCCTCTGGCTCTCCCACCCCTAGGTGAACGAGCTGCAGAACCTGACTGCTGCTGAAGTGGTAGTGCCAAGAGACCAGACCCCGGATGAGAACGACCAAGTCATTGTTAAGATCATTGGGCATTTCTATGCCAGCCAGGTATGTACCATGCTCCCCTGCCTCCAGAGGACTCTGGAGCCAGGAGCAGAGAGAGGGCTCTCCAGGTTGATCTGTGTGACTTGCACAAGTCCTCGGCCCGCTTGGCGCTGGGCTGGGCTGGTTCAGGTTGAGGAGTGGATGTGAGACTGTTCCTCTTTTACGCTTCAGTGGCTCTGAGTAAAAAAAAAAAAAAAAAGCACTTATCACCAAGCACACACCTGAGTGCAGCTTCCAGTACCCATGTCATAGACAGGCTGGTCTCGAACTCACAGAGATCCGCCTGCCTCTGCCTCCCGAGTTTAAACTGGGATTAAAGGCATGCGCCACCACCGCCAGGCTAAAAACTGTTTTTATTGCTATTTTTCCCCCCCACTCCTCTTTCTCCCTTCTCTCCTTTAACCCTCCCCCTTGCTTCAACCTCTCAGAAGCAACCCTCTCAGAAAGCTGGGGTAACAGACATGTCCCTGTACCTGGCTTTGTGTCATTTGTAACTCTTTCCCCTTTCCCACAAGTCGCAGTGGTGGCTCTAAAGCCAGGGAAGCAGTGCCCATCTCAGGTTCAAATTTGGTTGATCCTAAGCAAGGGGAGGAAGGGGATTGACAAAGGGGCTCTCTCTTTTGCGGGGAGGGTTGTTTTTTGTTTTTCGAGACAGTTTCTCTGTGTAGCTTTAGATGTCCTGGAACTTAGCTCTGTAGACCAGGTTAGCCTCGAACTCAACAGAAATTCGCTTGCCTCTTGCCTCCCAAGTGCCGGGATTAAAGGCCTGTGCCACCACTGCTTGGTGACAAAGGGTTTAAACAAACCTCAAACATCAGTCCAGTGTTGCATCTTTGTCAGTGAGCTGTGGCCCCTGGTGTTGGTAGCTTTCTACTGAGATCTTTGAGAAACAGTGAGAACTCTGGGGTGATAGCTAAGGTTTTTGCCAGGCCCAGCATTGTCTCACAAGCTTTGTGTCTAGTAACTCGTTCAAGCCCCACATTATTCAAATGAGGGAAATAAGGCTGTAAGAATGGAAGCAGATCTCAGCTCACCCAGTGCCAGGAGCAGTGGAAATCTATGTTAAACCATCAATGCCAATGAACTCTCCCCTCCCTCCTGGCCTTCCTCGGGTCTTTCCCATCCAGTAGAGGCTGTTGAGCTACAGTAGTCCTTTCTGTTGCTGGCATGCGAAGCCTCTCCTTCGAGGTCCTCCCTCATCCTTGTCTCTTTTCAATGCAGATGGCGCAGCGGAAGATCCGAGACATCCTGGCTCAGGTTAAGCAACAGCACCAGAAGGGACAGAGCAACCAGGCCCAGGCACGGAGGAAGTGACCGCCTGCCCCTTCCTGTCCCATTGGCTCCAGATCAGCAGGCAGAACGCGGAACTGGAGTGTGGAGGGCCAGTGCGCTCTTCCCAGCAGGCCTGAGAATGAGTGGGAATCAGGGGCTTTGGGCCTGGCTGGAGATCAGGTTTGCCCCACTGTCTTGAGAAAAATATTCCAGTGAGGAATCCTGATCTCTCTCCCCCAATTCAGCCAGGTGACCACCAAGGCCTACCTCTTGGAATGTCACCATTGCAATTGTAGCTTGGGTTGCTTTTAAACGTGGATTGTTTTGAGGAAGTTCTCCAGTCTCCAGGAATATGGGTCAGTTCCCAGTGGGAAGAGAAATAAAATTTCCTTCAGGTTTTATTAAACCTCAAAGGACGGTTTGTTTCTTGACCCCATAACCTTTCTAACCTGACTTCTTGGTTAATTGATGAGAAAATTTCTCCCATTCTCAATGCCTTGACCAATACCTTGCCACTTCCTGTATTCATTTACACTGTCCTAGCCTTGTTACTATTGGGGTGGGATGGGGGCTGGAACACAGCTTTGTTTACAATATTAACGCTGGAGAACAGCTGATCCTCAACCAGCCAATGGGAACAGCAAGATAGAAAGAAGGAGAGATAATAATTAAGATATATACTGATCCACGTTTAAAAGGAGTCCTTGGACTGAGGATAGAGCCCAGTGGTCAGCATACTTGCCTGGCATGTTCAAGGCCCTGGTTTCCATCCTTGGCATCACAAAAAGAAAAATATAGCACACCCTCATGGGTGAGCTATTACAGATCGCCATCTAGAAAAATTGGCACAACAGAAATTTCCCCTGGTCAGCTGGGGTTTCCCCACAAGATTCCCCACTACGTTTATGCCCATCTAACCCTGTGGGTCTTTTCATGGTGCCCTGGCACACATGGGTGGTACCGCGTGCTCAGCAGGGTGAGGGCTAATCACTGTCCCTGATTCCTATCATTCTCAGGCGGATTTTATATTTTTTTAAAGTCTATTTTAATGATTGGATATATGAGCTCTGGGAAAGGGGGTGTGTGCTCCCTTTGATAACGTCTCAGTTCCATGGAGGAGTTGAGTGGCCCAAAGGTGCTCTCGCTCTAACCCGTGTGCTCTTACAAGGGCTGAGGCAGGCATTGTGGTCCCTGCCACGGCACTGTTTCCTTGTGGCAGTGGGACCTACAACCCAACCTTGAGCTCCTGATGAAGCGTAAAGTCCTTCACCTGGCAGACTTAGTCAACTGGAGAGTATGCTTCTGTTTTTATTGTAGAGGAGTATTTAACTGACTGCTCACGTCTCCATGAATTGGCAATTGTCATTATGAAAGGCATGCCTGAGAACAAACTTCAGAATACCAGCAGCATTGTGCACAAAGGGGTGAACACACTTAATTTATTAATTTACCAGGCTCAATAAGATCCTGTTGGAAGTTTAGCCCTTGTGGAGGACAGTGGCCATCAGTTAAGTGAGGCTAGGCCTCCCCTCCTAATACTGTACTGATTGTAATGCATATTTGCCAGGTGATGCACTTTAGCTACCCTGGACAATACTATCAAGTGTGCTGGGAAGAAAGGAAGGCCTCTCTGCACTGGGAAAGCCCCTGCAGAGCTCCCCTCTTCCTGACAGGACAACAGTGACAAGCAACCGTGATGTGTGGGCAGAGGCAGGCAGTGCTGTGCTAAGTAAACTACCTCAAGGTGTGACGTTACCTCAGCAGTGATTTCCTTTTGTTCCCCTAAACCCCGGTTTTTAATTTTCTTTTTTTTTCTTTTTGATTTTTTTTTCTTTGCGGCTTGCTGATATTTTATATAAAAAAGAAAAAGCAAAAGAGAAGCTGATAGTCTTGAATATTTTATTTTTTTAATGAAAAGAAAAAATGAGAAAGTTATGTTTCATAATTTCTTACATGAGCCAGTAACTCTTTAGGAGCTCTGTGGAGAACAGGCCCTGTGGGGAAAGGTGGGGGCTGGATCCAGGGGAGGAGTGGATAACCCCAGAGGGGTCCAGGGCCCTGCTGGGATCTGACCTCTGGCCTTGAAGTAGGAATTAAAATCTAGCAGAGCTTGGACCCTTGGGGACCAAACAGCAGTGCCCACTAACCAGATGGCCTGTGGGCACCCC
This sequence comes from Ondatra zibethicus, assembly GCA_004026605.1. NCBI lineage: Eukaryota > Metazoa > Chordata > Mammalia > Rodentia > Cricetidae > Ondatra > Ondatra zibethicus. The sequence goes on from PVIU01000788.1 coordinate 64,573, forward strand.
TCCCTCTCCTCCTGTGGTGAAACAGGGTCTCAGCTGGGTTTTCCCACCAGTGGTGCTGTTATTTTAAGATATTGCCTCCGTTTTATCGAGGAGAGAAAGAATAACTAAAAAATGTAACAAAACTTTTAAGAAAACCTGTATTTCTTAAAACATATGGGAGCCAAGATTCCGCTTATGGGAGAAAGACAAGGCCAGCCTCTCCCCTCGAGAGACCGCCCTGGTTTCTCAGTGCAGCGCTTTCCGTGTTTATTTTTTGGTTATTGTTTCATTTCCATCCCACCTTGCTGTTCTTAGTCTGTATCATTCATAGACTGCAAGGCAAGCAGGTCGCCAAGGACTGCCCTCCCCCACCTCCCTGTCTCCTTTAGGTTGATTTGGTTGGACCTGTTAGGTAGGAATTCTTGATTTAGGGTGGTGGGTAGCCAAGAGGGGACAGGGAGATGGCAAGCATGACTGGGACAGGGTTTTGCTTTGGTATGATCTCACCACACGGCCCCTGTGACAGCCCTCATAGCCCTCGAGAACCATCTAGTCCAAAGAGGAGAAGCAGGAAAGTCTTTTGGATGGTAACAGGCCTGTCCCAGACACAAAGAAAGGGTCTCCCAACTTCCCATCTGGCTCTACATGCTTCGTCTCCAAACGAAGCAAACAATGTTCAGACATCGGCCATTTAGTGATTTAAAGTGGATTTCTTCCAGCAAGCATGCTTTGATACCGGCTCAAGTGATCATGGGTGGAGGGGGGATCCCACAGTATCTGAAATGAGATTGTTGGGGTGTTCGATTCCTTGGGGGCCTGCTCCCTTCACACTTTAAGCCCAAGTCCTCTTCCTTTGATGGATTGAGCCCCCAGAAGAAATGAGAAAGTATGGCAAGGGACTTGAAAACTTAGATGAATTGGGCAAAGTTCCCCTTGTGGCTGGACTTGTCCAGCAGGAAGATTGTGAAAGTTGGCTTACTAGAAAGAAAGAATATGGATTTGGGGTCAGAGGTCAGCTGAAAGGAGGAGCCTGGTCTGTCTAGGGTTGTCCCTAGGGCAGCCCCTTTGCCCTGCTCATCACCTCTTCCCCCCATCCTAGGTAAGAAAACAACTATTACAATAAGCACTTGGGAGATTTGGATGGTATTGAGAAAAGCAACTTAAACAAATGTTCCACGCCCTAAGGTGTGTATAGAGAGGTGTATGTATGTGCTGCACGAGTGTTTTTATGAAACGACCATCTCTTTAGGGTTTTTTTCTTTTCAATTCTTTGAAACACAAAAAAAGCCAAATGGTTTGATTTACTGACGTTAAAGCTGTGCCTGCCTCTCACAGCGCGGGGGCTTAAACCACCTTTGGGGTCTGGTTGCCTTTGCAGTTGAGTTATAGACTCAGTTAGTTGTTGAAGGGGATCGAGGCAGGAGAGAACCTAGTTGAGGACAGGGCAGTTGTGCGCCCTTGACTCCTCTGGGCCTTTCTGTTTTCCATTTTCTTCCTGAGCTCTCCACTCTTGGGGAAAACTCATGCCTCACTGTTGGCTGAAGAGACCCCATGTAAAACCCAGAGGACACTGGAGCAGGATGCTGCAGTTGGTTCTGTCTGTCCGTTTTCCTTTGTGCCAAAGACAGACAGACAGACAGAGGCTGAGAGACTGTTTCTGAGACAAAAGCAGTGGCCGGCCATCTTTCTACATCTAGGCCTGTCTGCGGGGGGAGGGGCCTGGAGGCCGAGTACACTAAAGACAAGGACTCACTCTTCTTAAGCTCCTGGGGTTTGGGAGTGGTGCTTGCCAAGGGCTAGGGAGCAGGAAAAAGGGTCCTTTGACTCCCTGTTGCACTTTGGGGAAGGAGGGGCTATCAGGCTCCTCGTGGGACTGCTTTCCCTTGTCCGCACTGCAGAGATGGCACCATGGAATTCCCTTCAGGCCTGGCAGACTGGCAGTGAGGAGGGGCCTCAGTTAGCTCTCAAGGGTGCCTTCCCCTCCTCCCTTTCCAGACACTCTCTGCCAAACTGGGAACCATCAGTGCTACTAACTACCTCAGCCCCAGAGGGCGCCAAGCCTAACTGAACCCCAGGAGGAGCTGGCTGGTGCCTTAAGGCAACTCTACTCCCCCCCCCTCTCGGGGCGAGGTCTCCTTTCCTTTCCCTGTTCTTGGGGGAGAGCCTGGTGGCTTTGCCATTCGAACCACACAACTGTTTGCCTGTTTGTTGAAAGCCCAATAGAAGGAAAACAGCTCTGCCTGACAGGACACTGTAGGAAGATTGAAGAGAACTCCTCAGCGCCAGGGGATGTAAAAGCCATTTTCCTTCCAGATACTCCATGGTTTAGGTGCAGCATGTTTCTCTCGTATTCAGACGTAGAGTAAAACCAGCCGAAACTCCCTGTTTCTTTCCTTTGGATACATCTCAGTGAGGGTACAGGATATGGGAGAGGCCACGTGCCCGAGGGGTCGGATGGATGGGTCAAAGCCTCAGCCCTGCATGGTCTGCGGGCACCTTTGCTGATGGCCTCAGATGGTTGGGCTGGACTGACAGAAGAAGAGCGTTTGTTCTTCTGAAATAGCAGGAAGCTCCTGGAGCCCGTGTGTTTTCGCAGTCACAGATGGTGAATGCTATGAGTGTGAGTGGATGAACTACTACCTCAGTCCTTACAGTGAGATTGGAGACAAGGGCAGGGGCTCATGCATGAGGGTATGAATCCCAGCCACAAGAGTGAGGCTTATGCCACAAAAGGTTTGTCTTGGGGATCGGGCAGGCCTGCCAGGGTCCCCACTCATATCGGTCGGGTTGGCAGGGTTCGTCATCTCGTCCCGTACCCCCCTTTATGCTTTCCTTACCCATGCTTCACCCCTTTCTCTCCAGCTTGTCTTTCCCTCACTTGCTTTAGCTTGGGCAAAGGCAGTGAGGAAAGGAATGGGCTCTTCCCTTAAGGGAGCTGGCTGCGGGTGAGTTCTGGGTCTAGCCTGGACTCCCTGCCTTGCTCGGCTCGTATGTCCGGAAGTCCCAGAACAAGGGCCTCTACAACAGGGTTTCTTGAATATCCTCTACCTCCACTGAGCTCCTTTTCCATGCGTGGCAGTTGGCTCTGGGGGGAGAAGAGATGGAGAATGATCCTTTGCCCTGGGGCCCAGCCCAGTCTATCAGGCTGGCTAAGGCCATCTTTGTAGTTGGGGGTTCCTCTGGGTGACCTAGCCCTCCCCACCCTCTAAAGGACCTTCTAGGAAGCCCCGGTTCACTTTTGTTTTTATCTACCTCTTAGCGAAACAATATAGAGAAATTAGGTAGTGGCAACTCAACTTGCTTAGCTTAGGGGGGGGAACGGTTTCTTTTTCCAGAGGAAAAAATATTACCTTAAAAATACTTTCCAAAAATTATTTTAAAAAAATTAAAAACCAAAAAAAAATTCTTTTAAAGGAGGGAGACAATTTCCAGTAACCAATGGATTAATTTCTTAAATGGTTCTCCCCCCCCATACATACGTGTCACTTTCTGGCAACCTTCACTTAAGACGATGAGATAGCGTTCCCAGTGTGCTCCTTGGCTTATCACATCCCACCCCATGGCCGCCAGTGAGACCCACCTGTGCTTCAGGTCACTAACTCTCCCAGCCAGGCGACTTAGACCGCGAGAAGGAACACTGGGTTGGGGAGACACGGTTCCCTCTTGGCAGGTGGCTAGGGACCACTGGTGACATTAATTACAGTTTTATGTGAACCACTGCTAGTGAGCTCATTCGAAATGAATTTAAGCAGATTATAAATGAGCATAATGAATAAACATCTTCTATAACCATTTGGAGTCTCCCTTCAGAATCTTGATTCTGGTTATCCAAACCAGAGTTAAGTCAAAAGAGCCTGCTCCCCCAAGGCGGAATGGATTGACAGGCAGTCCTGAGACACTGGCTTCCCGTGAGGAGTTGATTCTTCTGGGTGGAAATCTGGGAGGGGTTGGAGGGCTGCTGCTTGTGACTGTTGTATTCGATAATCACAACTTTGAAAATTGTGCTTTACCGGAACTCTGCCAGCTGTCATCCTTGAATTTGATTGTGCCCCCCTCCTCTCCTTTTCTTGAAGCTGGGGGAGGTGGGCAACTGGCTCGGACTTGGCAAGTTTGTTATTTCAATGAGTGAGCGCTCCGGGTTCCTTCCCGGTGAATGTTGTTTCAGCCACAAAGCAATTTCATTCCATTGTTTCAGTCTCAAAATAAAAGAAAACTTCTATTGAAAACCGAGTGTGTTCGTTCCTGGGAAGGGGTTTTTGGAGTCTGGGGAATGAGATGCACAGAATGAGAGAACATCCTTGGGTATGCCTGAGGTTGGTCCTGGGGATTGCCTAGAGAGGACTATCCCACAATTGTTGGTGTGGCCAGAAGAAATTAAAAGCAGGAGGAAGCTCAGAGTCGAGGTCACCTCTGCTCCCTTACTACCATGAGGGACTGCTGTGCTCTGCCTTGCACTGATGACCCAAAACAGTGGATTAAAATAGTCCTGTAACCGGGCGGTGGTGGCCCTTTAATCCCAACACTGGAGGCAGAGATAGGCGGATCTCTGTGGGTTTGAGGCCAGCCTGATCTACAAGTGCTAGTTCCAGGACAGGCTCCAAAGCTTCAGAGAAACCCTGTCTCGAAAAACAACAAAAAAAAGTTGTCATGTAATGCCATAGAGGGTAAAAGTAATGTCCTTAATTCATAATTCATGTAATGTAGCGTGGCTTTCTTCAAGCCCGCCCCGCCCCTTTATTTTACTTGAAAAGGTTTCTCTTTGCAGCTGTCCCTACTGAGTAGTCCTGGAACTCACTGTATAGACCATGTTGGCCTCAAACTCACAGAGATCATCTGCCGCTGCCTGAGGCTTGCTTTGTTTCTTGAGGCATGTTCTCAGTATGTAGCCCAGGCTGGCCTTAAACTCTTGATCACCTGCCCTAGTCTCTAGTTATAGGAGTAACATCACAGCTGGCCAGGCCTTGGTTCCTGATGGCCAGGTTCTGGGTAGGAGCGAATCCACCAATGAGCCACTTTGCTTTGGCTGCAGACCTGGTCTGCACTGTGGCCTCCCCTGGTCTGCACGCTGTAATCTGTCACTAGTCCCCTTTGTTCCGACTACAGTTGCCTTGGCAAGCCCTAACAGAAGTGATGCCATTCAGAGAGCGTAACTCCGAATCTGGTTTCTACTGTCTGGGCTCCCCGTCATCTACCACATCAGTCCAGTGGTTTCCAGCCCGTTGACCCATGAGAGGGACTTGAAGGGAAGAATGGGTGACCTTCATGTCGAAACCATGGATTTGCCTTGGAAGCTGTGTTAAGCTTTTTCTGGGCTCCCTTATTAAGATCTGTTGATCTCCTTCACCCTGGAGCAGAACTTCCTGGTGTGGGCATCGCTGAAGAGCGGCAGGAGACTTGTCCATTGACAGTTACAGGAGCAGTCTCATCCGTCTTTTCTGCCTCTGAAGCAGCCCTACTGAGTAGTCATGGAACCCTCTATGTTCTCAAATGCTGGGGTTACAGTTGTACCCTTCAATACCTGGCTCTATTGTCTACCCTTCAATTTGAGTTAAAGTCCTAAACTTACAAAATGAACTCCCAGTTCTGGCGGGCAGGGAGTTATCACCTGAGGTGCTGGCAAGAAAGGCCTAACACAATGGTTCTCATCCTCTGGGTTAAGAGCCCTTGGAGGGGGTCAAGCTATACTTTCACAGGGGTCACCTAAAGCCATCAGAAAATCCACTTTTACATTACAGTTCATAACAGCAAAATTACAGTTGCGAAGTAGCAATGAAAGATCTTATGGTTGGGGGGTGACGACACGAACTGGATTCAAAGAGTCAGCACTAGGAAGGTTGGGAACCATGGGCTTTAACAGCACAGAAAAATCCTCTCCTGACCTCAGGCCTCATTTCAAGCAGTGAATAAGCATTCCAAGTAAGGTTGCTAGTGGTGCACACCTTTAGTCCCAGCACTTGGGAGGCAGAGGCAGGTGGATCTCTGAGTTCAAGGCCAGACTGTTCCAGGACAGCCAGAGCTTATTAGTGAGACCCTGCCTCCCCCCCCCCAAAAAAAAAAAAGACCTAGATCTATATTTTCTTTGTGCATGAATGTGTTACCTGCATGTAATGTATATATACTGCATGTGTGCCTGACACCCATTGGCTGTCAGAAGAGGTGCTGGATTCCCTGGAACTGGAGTTAAGGATCTTTGTGAGCCACTGTGGATGCTGGGAATCAAAACTGGGTCCTCCAAGAAGAACAAGTGCTCTAAACCAGTAAGCCATCTCTCTCCAGCCCCCAAGATTTACTGTGTGTGTGTGTGTGTGTGTGTGTGTGTGTGTGTGTGTGTGTGTGAGAGAGAGAGAGAGAGAGAGAGAGTGATGGGGGACACTTGAGCACATGAATACAAGTACTCACTGGAGGCCAGGAGCTTTGGATCTGCTGGGCCTGGAATTACAGGCAGTTATGAACTCTAATATGGGTGCTGGGATCCGAACTTGGGTCTTTTGTGAGAGTACAAGCTTTCTGAACCATTTTGACAATGTTATCGAGACAGGGTCTCTCTACACAGCCCTGGCTGTTCTGGAACTTAGTATGAAGACCAGGCTGGCCTCAAACTCACAAAAACCCTCTTGCCTTTGCCTCTCACACTGGGATTAAAGGCATGCACCACCAGTAGCCGACTAATTATTTTTTTTATTTTAATAAAATTTACGGCAGGCGGTGGTGGCGCACGCCTTTAATCCCAGCACTCGGGAGGCAGAGGCAGGCGGATCTCTGTGAGTTCAAGACCAGCCTGGTCTACAAGAGCTAGTTCCAGGACTACAGAGAAACCCTGTCTCAAAAAACCTAAATAAATAAATAAAGCTAACACTCCAGGGGGTTGTTTGCAGACGCCTTTAATCCCAGCACTGCAGAGGCGGAGGCAGGCCCATCTCTATGACTCTGAGGCCAGTCTGGTCTATAGAGAGAGTTCCAGGACAGCCAGGGCTACACAGAGGAATTGTCTTGAATTAATTTACTTACTGTGCAGGGGTGGGTGGGGTAAGTCAGGGGATGATCTTCGGGGTGGTTCTCCTGTGTAGCTCCTCGTGATTCAACTCAGGACATCAGCCTTAGCAGAGAGTACTGTTCTCTGCTGAGCCGTCTTGCCAATGCCTTTTACTCTTTCCTCTGCTGTAGCTGGGAAATAAAAAGGTGTTCAGCAGTTATTCCTCTCCCCTCCCCCCAAAACAAGACAAAAACAAAAAAAGCTGATTGGCCAATGGCTAGGATTTGGGGAGCAGAGAAAATGATTGGAAGAAGGAGGAGTCATCAATGAGACAAGGAGAGTAAATAGGATGTGCAAGATGAAAGAGAGGTAATGCCACACGGCAAAATGTAGATAAACAGGTTCGTTTAAGTTATAAGAGCTAATTGGTAATATGCCTGAGCTATCGGCCGAGCATTTATAATTAAAAGTTTTTGTATGGTTATTTGGGAGCAACTTCGGAGACGCAGAGAAGCCGCCTACTAGGAAGACTCTTGAAGGCCTTGTGTTCTAGGCTGTTGGGTCTTCCTGAAATACTGGTAGGTGGTACTGGAGTTGGGTTCATAAAGAGGCTGTTGTATCTAGAGGGTTAGCAGGCGTCAATGGAGACCTGAACAGGGAAGACAGTATCGGTGGGATTTTCAGAGACAGGAGATGGAGACCAAAGGTAGTTCTAGACACACAACACGTTGAGACTTCGTTGTAGTGATGTTTTGTTTGTAATCTGACAAATAAAGCTTGCCTGAAGATTAGAGTGCAGAGCTAAGCCACTAGTTGGCCATAGGCCCAAGCAGGGTGATACACACCTTTAATCCCAGCACTAGGGAGGTGGAGACTGGAAGGGATATGGCTGAGCAGAGAGGAATACAAGGTCGGAGGAGACAGGAGCTCACATGCAGTCTGAGCATGCAGTCTGAGGTTTGATAGATGTTCAGTCTAAGGATTCGTAGAGACAGGATCAGGTCTGAACATTGGTAGAGGTAAGAACTCTCTAGTGGCTGGCTGCTCTGCTTCTCTGATCTTTAAGCATTAACCCCTATATCTGACTCCAGGTTTTTATTATTAAGAACAATAGGAATTCATGCTATACTTCATAGGGTGGCCATGCCTCGTAAACTTTCTGCATCAGAAAACAAGTTTATGCCGGGCGGTGGTGGCGCACGCCTTAGTCCCAGCACTCAGGCAGAGGCAGGCGGATTTCCATGAGTTCGAGGCCAGCCTGGTCTACAAGAGCTAGTGCCAGGACAGATTCCAAAAGCTACATGGAGAAATCCTGTCTCGAAAAACAAAACAAAACAAAATGTTTATGTGTAGCATGAATAATAAAAAGCCAGAGACAGATATTGGAATTCAACCTGAGGATCAGAAAAGCAGGGCAGCCAAGCCACGCGAGAGCTCTTTCCGCTAAGAGATCCTCAGACTAGAAGAGAATGAGTTCCTGTCTCATCCCAGTTTATATTCCTCTCTAGTGCTGGGATTAAAGGTGTGCACCACCACCGCCCGGCTTCTATGGTGAATTAGTGCGGCTACTGGGACTAAAGGTGTGTGCCACCACTGCCTGGTCTATAAGGCTGGCCAGTGTGGCTGTTTTACTCTTTGATCTTCAGGCAAGCTTTTGTTTTTATTTTTGTTTTTTGTTTTTTTGAGACAGGGTCACTCTGCTATGTAGCTTGGGCCGTCTAACCAGCTCCTATAAATGTATCTCTTAAGACAGCTTTGATTGCATGCCACAGTATCTTGACAAAATATCTTCATTCTGCACTTTCTGTCATTGTTACTGATTAGCATATAGTAAAGGTGAATTAACAAAGCACCTATACTTCCAGAGAGAACTCTTGTCTTGGGGCGGGGTGGGGGGAGAAAAAGTACCGGTCTCTAGCTCTGCTAGGACCCACCTAAAAGGGGAAAGGGACTGGAGAGGTTTATTTGGTAGTTAAGAGGTGTACCACTCTTAGCTGGGCGGTGGTGGCACGTGCCTTTAATCCCAGCACTCAGGAGGCAGAGGCAGGTGGATCTCTGTGAGTTCAAGCCCAGCCTGGTCTACAAGAGCTAGTTCCAGGACAGTCTCAAAAAAAAAAAAAACAAAAACAAAACAAAAAAAAAACGCTCTTGCAGAGGACCGGAGTTCAGGTCCCTGTACCCCCATGACAACACACAGCCATCCACGGGCTCTGGTGCCCTCTTCTGGCCTCCACAGGCATTGCATGCACTTAGTATACAGTACATGCAGACAAAACATCCTTACACACAAAATCAAATTTTAAAAAATTAATCCTTTTGTTTTTATTTAGAAGGAGAGAACTAACTACACAAAGTTGTTCTCTGACTTTCATATATTAGTGATGGCATGCATATGTGTGCTGGCCCCCCTCATATACACAATTAAAAAATAAAAGTATGTTTTGTTTATTTGTTGTTGTTATGGGCTTTTTGTTTGTTTTTTGAGACAGGGTTTTTCTGTGTAACAGTCTTGTCTGTCCTGGAACCCTCTATAGACCAGGATGGCCTCAAATATAGAAAGATTCTCCTGCCTCTGCCTCCTAAATGCTGGCCCACACCTTTTATCCTAGCACTTGGGAGGTAGAGGCAGGTGAATCTTTGTGAATTTGAGGCCAGCTTGATCTACAGATTGAGATAGCCAGGTCTGTTTCACAGAGGAACCCTGTCTCAAAAAACAAAAACAAGAACAACAAAAAAAAAGAAAAACGAAAAAGAAAAGAAAGTTTTAAATGTTGCTCAATAATAGACCATTCTTGTAGCACACGTGAGATTCACAGATGCACCAGTCTGGAGATCCAGTGCTAAGATCACTTGCGTCTCTTGCGAGGGCCTAGGTTTGGTTCCCAGCCCTCACATGGCCACGTACAAACATCTGTAACTCCAGGGGATCTGATGCCCTCTTTTGACCTCTTCAGACACTGCACACAGGTGGTACTCATATACATGTAACAATTTATCTTACAGACTCTTATATATTCACAAATAGTTATCAGGCTAATAAGAAATGATGGTTATTAACATACTCGAGAATCGGTGCTTTAAAAAAAAAGTCAGTGCTTTTAAAAATCTCAGTCAGATTAGTGAACTCTGGAAAACTAAACATGACATGGGAAAAGAATTGCAAATTGAAGATACAGGAGATATAGGCTGGGTGGTTATCACAGCACTCTGAACTCAAGGCCAGCCAGGGCTGCACAGAGAAACCTGGTCTCCAAAAACCACCCCCAAAAAGAAGAGATACGCCAGTGGTTACTAAAGCACTAAGTATGGAAAACTAGAACAATTGGGTATTATTGCAAGCCTCCAGTGAACTCTTTCTAGGAAACCAAAACTAACACCTGAATGCCAGGAAGACCTGGATGCTGCAGCCAGTGAACGTGCCTACCCACATTCATAGGTCCCTGGGTTCCACCCCCAATACCACAAAGCCAAAGAAAAGCCCAAAGATGTTACTTTGCTATATTTTAAAGTTTGTGGTCATGGTATTCAGTAAGACATCAAGTTGGGCTGGGGAAAGGGAGCTATAATATAAGAACAAGGCCAGAGGCTAAGAACATGGCTTAGTTGACAGTGCATACCTACCATGCACATGGCCTGGGGACCATCCTCATTACCTCATCAACCTGGCATAATGGTGTATACCTGTAATCTCAGCACTCAAGGCCATTCCCAGTTACAAAGAGAATTTGAGGCTAGCCTGGGTTACATGAGACCTTCTTTCAAAATACCAAAAAAGGTGGGAGGGGCTGGAGAAGAGGTGGCCCAGCGGGTAAGTGCTTGCTGCTCTTCCAGAGGACCTGAGTCTGATTCTCAGCTCTCAGGTTGGGCATCCCTCAACTGCCTATAACTCCAGCTCCAGGAGTTCCAGGGTGCGGGTACCTGGGCATTGCTGAGGTTCACTGAGGCAAGGCTACTTCCTCTCAGTTAAAAGAATAGAATCGGGCCAGGCACACATGTGATGCACATACATACAAGAAGGCAAACACTTATACACATAAAGAATAAAAGAAAATAGCTAATCCAAGTAAGTCAGTCAGACAGCCAGGAGTCCACCCCTTTATGAAATCTGAGTCACCTGAATACATGTACTGTGTAGCAAACTAGAGTTATCTGAAAGGAGGCAACTTTAATTGAGAAAATGCTTCTATTAGATCTGGCTGTAAGGCATTTTCTTAATTAGTAATCAATAGGGGAAGGCCCAGCCCATTGTGGGTGGTTTTACTCCTGGGCTGATGGTCCTAGGTTCTATAAGATAGCAGGCTGAGCAAGTCATGGGAAGCAAGCCAGTATGTGTCTCCGTCCCCAGCCTCTGCATTAGCTCCTGCTTCCAGGTTTCTGTCCTGTCTTGAGTTCCTTTCAGGGGCCTTGGGAGATACAGCAAGTGATAACTAGTGTTCAACAGGCCAGCCATGAATGAGCAACTCCATGATAGGGAGCGCTACCTGGTAAGGCCGTGGAGTCACTGGCTGTGGAAACCAGTTTCTTCTCTGTCTTTTTTTTTTTTTTTCGGTTTTTCGAGACAGGGTTTCTCTGTAACCTTGGAGCCTGTCCTGGAACTAGCTCTTGTAGACCAGGCTGGCCTCGAACTCACAGAGATCCACCTGCCTCTGCCTCCAGAGTGCTGGGATTAAAGGCGCGCGCCACCACCGCCCGGCTCTTCTCTGTCATTTCTCTCATAAATCACTTTATTTCTTCCCTGAGAACAGCTTTGCGTGTTTTCCCATGGCCTGTGTGTTTATCTCACGCAAATATTCCATCTGCTGGGCACATATATCTGTGGGCGGCCAAGAGGATGACTTTTCATTTAGCTATATACTTTTGATATATAGAATATATACTTGTACATGCTTCATAACTGGGTCTATTTGTCCCATGAGGACTGTAGACACTTAAAAGCCTGCTTTGTTCTTTTTTTAATATTTTTTTAATATTTATTTATTATGTATACAATATTCTGTCTGTGTGTATGCCTGCAGGCCAGAAGAGGGCACCAGACCCCATGGCAGATGGTTGTGAGCCACCATGTGGTTGCTGGGAATTGAATCAGGACCTTTGGAAGAGCAGGCAATGCTCTTAACCTCGGAGCCATCTCTCCAGCCCTGTTCTTTTTTACTCAGACTAATATAAAAAAAAATAATTTCTCTCCCATCTAACACAGACTGCACCCAATTAGTTCACTTTAACCTCAGAGCAAGTTCAAACTAGACTAAAGGCTTTCTGTAACTAGATCATAAGTTTGAACCTTACAGTTATGTACAAGGTCAGAGCCGCAGATGTCCAGCAAGGTTACTAAGGGAAGCATGTCAATTCTTTGCTTGCCAGTCTCCTAACAATAGACCTATGCCTCAAAGTTGTCATTGGGCACTGTGCCCCACCCCTTATGTTCCCATGGCAATGGCTCAGCCCCCCAATCACTTACCCTAGGAATGTACTTTTGACCAATGAGAAGGTAACTCTTGTAATTTATTTATTGCTCCAAGGCTCCTGGAGGAGAAGAGTTTTTAGAATAGAAGGAGCTATGAGAAGGTAGAAGCAGGACCGGAGAATTGGGATAGATGCAGAACAATAAGGAAACTGTTCCGATGAAATACAGAGTGAGAGGTTCATTTTACACCCTCAGATCCCAAGCCCCTTGCTTGCTGGAGCATTCTCTCTGAACTCTGAGAGGCAATGTGAAGCTGGTATTCAAGAGCCCTCATTAAGTTCCTGTCCTGACTTCCTTCAGTGAACAGTGATATGGAAGTGCAAGCCAAATAAACTCTCTCCTCTCTGGCTTGCTTTTGGTCATGGTGTTTCATCACAGCAATAGTAACCCCAGCTAAGACACCTTGGTACCCACAGTGGAGTATTGCTGTGGTAGACCTGACCGTGTTTTGGCGAGGACCGTAGAATTCTGGACTTTGGAACTTTGGGCTAGAAAAGCCATTGAGCGTTGAGAGTGAGAGTTACGAGCCTGTTCCACCTTGGCTTGAGATCAGAGAAGCTGAGCTTATTTTTGTTTGCTCATTGTTGGCAGGACGTGTGGCTACAAATGAGAGGTTCTGACCTAGGCTGTGGTTAATTAATATTTTGGATGTAGAGGTGCATCTTCTCCACCTGGACCAAAGGTCGGAGAATTCAAGTCTATTCCTTATATCATGTTTTTTTTGTTTGGTTGGTTTTTCTAATGTTTTTGTTTGTTTGTTTGTTTTGTTTTGTTTTCTGAGATAGGGTCTCTCTGTGTTAACAGCCCTAGCTGTCCCGGAACTAGCTCTTGTAAACCAGGCTGGCCTTGAACTCACAGAGATCTGCCTCCCTAGTGCTAGGATTAAAGGCATGCACTACCACCACCTAGCTCCTTAAATCATGTTAATAAAGTCTGTTGCTCTCCCTCTCCCCTTTTGGAGTGAGATATATAAGCATGTGGAAAATAAACGAGGTGGACTCAGTGTTCACTGAATGTCCCTCCTGCTGCTGTTCTGTATTTCTGTTTTTTTTTTTTTGTGTGTGTGTGTGTGTGTGTGTATGTGTGTGTTTCTGTCTCTTATTCCTCTTATATCTTTGTTCCTATTCTAATCCTCACACTCCTACCTTGAAACGTACGAACTTATTTTGGAAATGAATTTAAATGCATTTTATTTTTAGACATGTTTTTTCTTTAAGGAAAAAAAGAGAAAAACATACGAATTTTGTTGAAGCTGGTCTTCAACATGAGGGCTCAGTGGGACATTCTGTGGGAGCTTGGAAGATGAGAAAGTTGAGAGCAGCACAGAGGACGGAGGCCTGGCTTGTGAGGCTTCAGAGGGAAGTTCAAAGACTTTATCAGGGCCATTTGGTGTTTTGACTTAAGATTCTGTGGTTCTGGTTAGCTGGGGCTGAAGAGTCAGCTGTGATTAACAAGATACTGAACTACTACGAGATACTAAGAACCTACTGAAACGAAGCCTTTGCTTTGTTGGGACACTTGATGCTGGTTGGCTGGAGCTGAGAATTTAGTGACGATTAAGAAGAGACCAGCTGGCCAGAAGTGGGTGGCGCGCGCCTTTAATCCCAGCACTCCAGGTGGATCTCTGTGAGTATGAGGCCAGCCTGATCTACAGAGCGAGTTCCAGGACAACCGGGGGGCTACAGAGAAACCCTGTCTTGCACAAAACCAAAAAAAGAAAAAGAAAAAAAGAGACAAGGCATTGTTGAGGTGAAATCTGGGAAGTTTTCCTGAGAACACACAGCGCTGTGCTCTAGAGGTGACCAAGGTTGTACCTCGAACTGGCAGCTGAACTTGGTAGTGTAAGAGTCACCAAGGTGCTTCTGGTTTTGAAGGCATGAAGGTGTCATGGTGAGCAACTGAGGCTTGGCACTGTGAGAGACCAGGAGAGGACATGGGTGCAGCTGCGGCCTCAGTGGCAGCTGAAGGCCCAGGACTGAAGGGGTCATGCGGAAACACTTGACATCATGAAGAGAGCCTGTGAGAGACGATTGGTAAAAGTGCAACCCCAGTCGCAGCCAAAGACCCCAGGATTTTGGAGATGCCCGAACCATGGGATGGCCACCAAGAACAGCAGTCACAGTGGGGCAGAGCCAGGAGGAACCTAGTCGACAAGCTGTGTGGCTGCAAAGGGCAGAGTTGGAGAAGTGACCCCAAGCCCTTGGGGGATCCCAGATCATATCTGGACACTGAGTTATTTACACTGTTGGGGTTTGATTTTGCTTGGTTCAGACTGTGACTGTTCCCCAGTTCTTCCCTCTTGGAGAAGGCATTTAATTTAATTTTCATTTTTATAGGAGCCCACAACTGAAAGACTTTGAACTTTAAAAGAGATTTTGGATTTTTAGAGAGATTGAATATTTTATTTTATTTTAGTTTTTCAAGACAGGGTTTCTCTGTGGCTTTGGAGCCTGTCTCTGTAGACCAGGCTGGCCTCGAACTCACAGAGATCTGCCTGCCTCTGCCTCCCGAGTGCTGGGATTAAAGGCGTGCACCACCACCACCCGGCGAGATTGAATATTTTGAAGAGATGGAAATTTTAATGTGTTTGAATTTGTAAAGACTTGGGACTTTTAAAGTTATTTATGCTTTTAAAGTGAAATTTGGGGGATGAATAAGAAAGGAAAGGTGTGGCTTAGTAGTAATGTGCTTGTGTGTCAAGTTGACAAGGGGTTGGTTGTACTGACTGGTATTATGTCAACTTGACACACAAATTAAGGAAGGAACCCTAATTCAGAAAATGCCTCTATTAGATCCAGCTGTAAGATATTTTCTTAATAAGTGATTGATCGGGGAGCGCCCAGCCCATTGTGGATGGTTCCATCCCTAGGCTGGTGGTCCTGGGCTCTATAAGAAAGGAGACTGAGCAAGCCATAGGAAGCAAGCCAGTAAGCAGCGCCCCTCCATGGCCTCTGCATCAGCTCCTGCTTCTAGGCTCCTGCCCTGTTTGAGTTCCTGTCCTGACTTCCTTCAGTGATGAACAGTGATAAGGTAGTATAAGCCAAATAACTCTTTCCTCCCCCTGTTTGCCTTTGGTTGTGGCGTTTCCTCAGAGCAACAGTAACCCTAACTAAGACGCATGCTAGAGAGAAGGGAGGACTAATTACCCTTGTGGTGGGATAATGAACTCGTCTTTCCCAGAAGCCCCCCTTCAGCTTCCATCAGGCAGCACTTCAAAACCTGCCTGCTTTTCTTAGTTACTCAGAAACATGAAGTTCCACCTTCTGTTTTTTTTTTAAGACTTATTTATTGGTGCTGGCATAACTGGATATCAACATGTAGAAAAATGAAAATAGACCCATATCTATCACCATGCACAAAACTCAAATCCAAATGGATCAAAGACCTCAACATAAAGCCACACTGAACCTTATAGAAGATAAAGTGAGAAGTACACTTGAACGCATTGGCACAGGGAACCACTTCCTAAATAGAACCCCAGCAGCACAGACACTGAGAGAAACAATTAATTAATGGGACCTCCGGAAACTGAGAAGCTTCTGTAAAGCAAAGGACATGGTCAACAAGACAAAACGACAGCCTACAGAATGGGAAAAGATCTTCACTAACCCACATCAGACAGAGGTCTGATCTCCAAAATATACAAAGAACTCAAGAAATTGGACACCAAAAGATCACATAATCTAAAAAATGTGATAAAAAATGATTAAAAAAATGGACTACAGACCTAAACAGAGAACTCTCAACAGAGGAATCTAAAATGGCTGAAAGACACTGAAGGAAATGTTCAACATTCTTAGTCATCAGAGAAATGCAAATCAAAACAACTCTGAGATTCCATCTTACACCTGTAAGAATGGCCAAGATTAAAAACACCGATGACAACTTATGCTGGAGAGGTTGTGGGGAAAAGGGAACACTTCTGCACTGCTGGTGGGAATGCAAACTGGTACAACCCCTATGGATGTCAGTGTGGCGATTTCTCAGAAAATTAGGAAACAACCTTCCTCAAGACCCAGTAATACCACTTTTGGGTATATATCCAAAGGATGCTCAATCGTGCAACAAGGACATGTGCTCAACTATGTTCATAGCAGCTTTGTTTGTCATAGTCAGAACCTGGAAACAACCTAAATGCCCTCAATCGAAGAATGGATTTTAAAAAATGTGGTACATTTACACAATGGAGTACTACACAGCAGAAAAAAATAACGACAGCTTGAATTTTACAGGAAAATGGATGGAACTAGAAAGCATTATTTCAAGTGAGGTAACCCAGACACAGAAAGACAATTATCACATGTACTTACTCATAGGTGGTTTTTAAACATAAGGCAAAGAAAGCCAGCCTACAAACCAAAATCCCAGAGAATTTAGACAACAATGAGGACACTAAGAGAGACTTACATAGATCTAATCTATATGGGAAGTAGAAAGTATAAAAAGACAAGATCTCCTGAGTAGGGCTGGAGAAATGGCTCAGAGGTTAAGAGCATTGCCTGCTCTTCCAAAGGTCCTGAGTTCAATTCCCAGCAACCGCATAGTGGCTCACAACCATCTGTAATGGGGTCTGGTGCCCTCTTCTGGCCTGCAGACATACACACAGACAGAATATTGTATTCAAAATAAATAAACAAATATTTAAAAAAAAAAAGATCTCCTGAGTAAATTGGGAGCATAGGGACCTTGGGGGAGGGTTGAAGGAGGGAGGGCAGTGGCAGGGAGGGGAGCAGAGAAAAATGTAGAGCTCAATATATATCATGGAAAAAAATTTTAAAAATATTTATTTATTATGTATACACACTCCAGAAGAGGACACCAGATCTCATTACAGAAGGGTGGTTGTGAGCCACTGTGTGGGTGCTGGGAATTGAACTCAGGACCTCTGGAAGAACAGCCAGTGCTCTTAACCTCTGAGCCATCTCTTCAGGCCCCACCTTCTTTTATGTATTTATTCCTTTTGTTAGTTATGAGCCAGCGTCTCACTTTGTTGCCTTGACTGGCCTGGAATTCACTGTGTAGACCAGGCTGTCATCAAAGTCATAGAGATCTGCCTCTCAGTGCTGAGATTAAAGGCACATCTTTAATCCCAGCACTTGGGAGGCAGAGGGAGGTGGACCTCTGTGAGTTCAAGACCAGCCTGGTCTACAAGAGCTAGTGCCAGGACAGGCTCAAAGCTACAGCGAAACTGTATCTCAAAAAACAAAAACAAAGAAACAAATAAATAATGACTTGCATTTTAAAAATTTATGCATGTATATACATATATGCACATTCATCACAGTGCACACATGGAGGTCGGAGGACAGCTTGCAGGAGTCACTTCTCTCCTTCCACTCTGAGTTGTTGAAACCAAATCAGGTCACTGGGCTTGGTGGCAGGCACCTTTATCCACGGAATATCTCACAGGCCTGATTGAGGACAAGAATACTAGAGTTTTGGGGCTGGAGAGATGGCTCAGTGGTTAAGAGCACTGGCTGCTCTTCCAGAGGACCCAGGTTCAATTCCCAGCACCCACATGGTGGCTCACAACTGTCTGCAACTCTAGTTCCAGGGCTTCTGACAGCCTCACACAAACATACATGCACCAGTGAGCATAAAAAAAATAATACTAGAGTTTCAAAAATAGAACCACTGGGCAGGCAAGCTGTAAATCCCAGTTGGGAGGTGGGAGAGGAAGAAAGTCATGCCTTTTGAGGTAGAATTGAAGAGGGCATAAAGGTATCAGCAATGAAGATTGGCAAGCCAGCTGCACAGCAAACAGCTGCACGGCAGAAGGGGCATTCAGAGAACAAGTTAGAAAGCCTTTAAAGTTTCTTTAAGAGTTTGCTTAAAGAAACCAGGGACTGAAGCTGGGTGGTGGTGGCACACGCCTTTAATCCCAGCACTCGGGAGGCAGAGGCAGGTGGTTCTCTGTGAGTTCAAGGCCAGCCTGGTCTACAAGAGCTAGTTCCAGGACAGGCTCCAAAGCCTGGCTCGAAAAACCAAAAACAAAAAAACCCAAAACAACAACAACAACAAAATAATGAGGGACTGGAGAGATGACTCAGAGATTAAGAGCACCTACAGCTTTTCCAGAGGCCCTGAGTTCAATGCCCAACAACCACATGGTGATTCATGGCCATCTCTAATGGCATCTGATGCCCCTTCTGGCCTGCAGGTGTTTATGCAAATAGAGCATCATATACATAAATAAAAAATAAAGGAAGAAATGAAAAGGCCTCCCTTGGTTGTACATGTCTTTACTTTAGTCCCAGCACTTGGAAGGCAGGTTGAGCTCTGTGATTTAGAGGCTAGCCTGGTCTACATAGGCCAGCCAGGACTGTATATAGTGAGACCCTATGTCAAAAAAAGAAAATAAAAACTTCTCTTTGATTTCCCTTCCAAATCTCTCTTTCGTGTTTTTTTTTGTTTTTTTCGTTTTGTTTTGTTTTGTTTTGTTTTTTGAGGCAGGGTTTCTCTGTGTAACAGTCCTAGCTGGCCTGGAACTAGCTCTTATAGACCAGGCTGGCCTTGAACTCACAGAGATCCACCTGCATCTGCCTCCAGAGTGCTGGGATTAAAGGTGTGCACTACTACTGCCTGGCCCAAATCTGTTTCTAAATTACTTCTTGATTTTATTTTTATGCGCGTGCGTGCGTGTGTGTGTGTGTGTGTGTGTGTGTGTGTGTGTGTTCGTGTGCACTCAAGTGCCCAGAGAAGGGCATCTGTTTCTGGAACTAGGATCAGAGTTGGCAGGTATTTCTGAGTTACCTGGCTGTGGGTGCTGGGACTCAAGTCCTCTACAAGAGCAGCAAATGCTCTTAACCACTGCACCCACCTCTCTAGCTTGTGTTTCTAAATCCATTTCAACAAGACTAGAACCCAAAAGAGGGGACCTCAGTCTCACACTGCCTCAGTCTCCAGAGGGCTGGGCATACAGGATGAGCTGCAAGCCTGGCTCTCCTCGGTAGTGTCAGAGAACACATTCCTCAGTGTTCGTGTGGCCCCCAGGCTGTTTAACCTCCTTCCTGTCTGTGCAAAGCTGAGACGTGGAGATTAGGTTACATCATTAGTCCCTTTGCCAAAGCAGCTCTCAGAACTGGGCACGTTCTCTGTATTTGATTCCAGACCATTTGATGGGCCAAAAGTCATGCCCACGGTTCTTTCATGCTTTCTCCCTCGACTTAGTATCAGATATAGGGCTTAACAAAAGGCATATCGGGCTTTTGTGGGACCAAACAGTTAATCGTACTAGGAACCCTTTTGTCTGGCTGAACAGATCTACAGGCACCACCTTAATCCTTTCAAATTTCACTTTAAAAGGGTGTGATAACTACACCTTTGATTTAGTCTTTGCCCTAAAGCCATGTGGTAGACTGCAGAAATGGCCTCTGATTCCTCAGCCCCCTTCCCTCACTCCCCCAAGCATGCATTCCCCTCTGCATTATGATTGGGGCAGTGCTCACAGGAGTTGGAGTCTGTCTCATTTTTCCCGGAGTTTAGCCTGGTGACTCGTTCTCCATTAGCTAAGCGATAAAGGGAGAAACTTGTGGGGCTGGGCATGCAGTGTGTTTGCCTGGTAGAGGGGGAGCCCTAGCACCTGGAGTGGGGTGCCCTCTCCTGTTGACCTCTCAAACCCTTGTGTTGTGAAGACACCTCTGAAATATGGGGGAGTAGATGGAGTAGTTGCCAATGATTTCAGCTGAGGCTTCCTCAGGCTACTGTGCCATGAAACTCATGGCTGAGACCTTTAGGGCGTTCAGACTCAGCCCAGGCTGAGTTAGTCCAAACCAAAAGCATCACCATCACAAGGACATGGACTTGTTTTAGGGCACTTTGTTATGATGCCAAAACTAATTGGTACAAGTGAGGTGCTAAGGTTTAGGTATGTACGATTATAGGTATGTACCCCAAGAGTTCACATTTGGAGGTGGGCCTTGTGGTTCAAGGTAGATTATAGAATCCCAGCACTTGGTGGGGACCAAGGGTTGTGGTGGGAGCAGGGAAGTTTGGAGTAGAACTGTGTGTTCTGGCTAGCCTGGGCTACATAGTGAAACCCTGTCTCAAAAAAAAAAGAAAGAAAAAGAGAAAAAGAAAGAAAGCAAGACAGAGACAGAAACAGAAGGAAAGGAAGGAAGGAAGAGAAAAACAAGTCGGACATGGTGATGCATGTCTTTAACTCCAGCACTCAGTAGGCAGAGGCAGGTAGGTTTCTGAATTTGAGGCCAGCCTGGTCTACAAAGCCAGTTCTGGGACAGCCAGGGCTGCACAGAGAAACCCTGTCGTCTTTTTTTTTTTTTATAAAGGATAGGTGTAACCAGCCCAGTCTCTCATTGCCACTAGTTTACATCCATACTGTAATCTTTTTTTTAAAAAAAGATTTATTTATTTATTATGTGTACAGTATTCTGTCTGCATGTGTGCCTGCAGGCCAGAAGAGGGCACCAGATCTCATTACAGATGGTTGTGAGCCACCATGTGGTTGCTGGGAATTGAACTCAGGACCTTTGGAAGAGCAGGCAGTGCTCTTAACTACTGAGCCATTTCTCCAGCCCCAGAAACCCTGTCTTGAAACAAACAAACAAAAAAAAGAGTTCAAAGTCATCCTGTTGCTTCTTTTGAGATAGTCTCACTATATAGCCCTGGCCACACCTCAGCATCACTACCAACTGGGAAATAAGCATTCAAATACTTGAGCCTGTGGAAGAGATTCTCATTCAAACCACCACATGCTGAGGACTAAATGGTAATACTAAATTTGAGTTGTTTTATGATATTTTGTTTATAGTAATTTGCTGGCATTATCTAAACAATCTGTGCTTCCAATTCCTCACTTAGGGAAGAAAGAATTTGGCTTTTCAGCTCTGAAAGTCTCCAGATCATTAACTTCTGTGGATCACAGCTGCAGACAGGACTAAGCATATTTAATGACACTGGGAATCCTCACTGTGTTGCCCAGGCTGGCCTTGAACTCTAGGGCTTAACAATCTTCCCTTTTCCCCTTCAACTTTCTGAAGAGCTGGGACTAACTAAAGATGTATGCTCTGAGTCCAGTGGTTTCTCCTTTTACAATCAGCTGATTTAAATCTCATCCTGATATTGATCAAGGTGCTTTCATGAGGATTTTATCAAAGACTGTGTGAGGTAGGCATAGTGCTCCTACCCTGAAGCTTTCCTACCTATTTCCTAAGTGTCTGAGTCCCAGGAATCTCCTTTGTCTTTTGTTCTAAGATGAGACAGGGGGGGAAAAGTTTTGATCACTCATCCATTGTAAATGAACTTAATGAGAGACAGAGTGGCAATCATAGAGTCTGCCAAGTATCAGAGGCCTTGGTCAATTAGAAACAGCCCTGGGCCGATGAAGGACTTTGTCTCTGACCCAGCATTTGATCCTTGAGTTGTCCTAGTCTCTATGGCCCTTTGGCCTGGCCCTGGGTAAGTATGACTGCTCCCTGTGATCTTATTTCTGTCTGCATGGGTGATCTGCAGACTGGACCATGCTCATATTTCCGGTCCATCAAGTGTGCTCTGTGGTGGAGGAGAACTTGCTCTTCATTGAGGAACCGGACACTGAAGTGCTGTAGGATGCTACAGGATGACCCAAGAATGACAGAATTCAAAGGGTGATAGGCACTTGTCCTTTTTCTCCAGCTTCCAGTAAGGGAAGGTGTTGCGGGAGCTCTTTTACGCTCCTTCAGCCAATAGTCTTTAAGATACCAGCCCACTGGGGTGTGGTCTTTTCATTTTTAAAAGCGGCCTTAGGAAGGGGTGGGTCATGAGGGAATAGGAGATTCCTCTGTTGCATAGGATTTCATGCAAGCCCATGGCTTTCATTCACAACCTTTCACCATGGGAAACAGCAAGGAAGGAGACATCCTGGTAAGACCAGCCCCAAGCTGTGAATTGACTTTGAATTTTGCATCAGCTGGCTAACTGAGGTGGCGCGTGCCTTTAGTCCTTGCACTCCGGAGACAGAGGTAAGAGGATCTCTGTGAGTTCAAGGCCAGCCTAGTCTACATAATGAGTTCCAGGACAGCCTGGATTACGTAGAGAGACCCTGCGAGACCCTGTCTAGAAAAAAAGAAGAAAGATAAAAAGAAAAAAAAACCATGAGAGGTTGCTCACACACGTGTGAAAGTGTATGTTGGGGGTCAAAGGTTGATGTTAGATGTCTTCTTATTCTCTACCTTTTTTTTTGTTTTTGTTTTTGTTTTTCGAGACAGGGTTTCTCTGCAGCTTTGGAGCCAGTCCTGGAACTAGCTCTTGTAGACCAGGCTGGTCTCGAACTCACAGAGATCTGCCTGCCTCTGCCTCCCGAGTGCTGGGATTAAAGGCGTGCGCCACCACCGCCCGGCATCTACCTATTTTTTTGAGATATGTCTAGACGTGCTGACCAGGGAACTCCAGGGACCCTCCTGTCTCCACTTCTGCAGCACTCGGCACATAAGTGCACAGTACCACCTTGCTTTATGAAGCTGCTGAGGCTCTGAACACAAACACTGGCCGAGCCGGCTCCCCATCCCCCACTTCTGTATTTTAGACAGTCTTGCTCTGTCCTCATCTTCTCATACGGACAAACCTGAACAATGGGCAGTTTGTTCCTCTGGTGACGATGCTGCTCCCAGACCTGGGGTCTCACGACGCTGCCCCAGGCACCATACATATCCCGTGCGTCAGATACCCTAAGGCCCAGAACGATGTTTGGATGAAAAGCTTTGTGAGGGCCCAAAACATGTCCCACTCAGCCTCTGAATCGAACCTGCTAAGATCTTGTGTGGCTGCCTCTCCCTTCCATCTGCTTTGCTTCTTTGCTCTTCAGGTTACCCTGAGTGCACAAACAACGTATTTCTTGTGACAAAAGTTTAATCTGCCTCCTCAGAGAATGTTAACTTGTTTATTCTGATAAGGCCTCACCTGAAGAATCCTTAATGTTCAACCAGACCTGTTGGCTTAAGACTTAGCTATATGTACCCCCATGTCCTCTGCTCCTCTTCCTTTGACAGATAATCTAGGCACTCACATCACGTCAGTACCTCCCAAAGACAGAACCATTCAAAATGGACACCAGTCCTCTGCTTTTCCAGTATGGCCATACAAACTGTTGCGGGGTAAGATAAAGGGTTGCTTCCATAGATGAGAAGAGTCAGGGTTAAAAAAAAGAAGAAGGGCCGGGCGGTGGTGGCACGCCTTTAATCCCAGCACTCAGGAGGCAGAGGCAGGTGAATCTTTGTGAGTTCGAGGCCAGCCTGGTCTACAAGAGCTAGTCCCGGGACAGGCTCCAAAGCCACAGAGAAACCCTGTCTCGAAAAACAAACAAACAAACAAAAAAAAAAAAAAGAAAGAAGTTGTGTGGTGGTGGTGCACTTGTTAAATCCCAGCTCTCAGGAGGCAGAGGCAGGTGGATCTCTGAGTTCGAGACCTACAAAGTGCATTCCAGGACATCCAGAGATGTTACACAGAGAAACCCTGTCTCAAAGAAAAGGTGTCAGATAGCACAGCAATAGAAACAAGGACAAAAATCATCAGATATCTCGACAATGTAGAAAAGGCCCTTGATAGTGTTTACAACCTGCTTCAGGATAAAAGCACCAAAGAAACTAGAAATGGAAGCAACATGCCTCAACACCAGAAGTCTATAGCTGGTAAACCTGTATCCAGCATCCTGAATGAGAAAGAAAGAAAACCATTCTTAGGTATTTTGCTAAGCCAAACCTCTCTATCAACACAAATAATTCCAATCAAACCAAATAAAACCAAATTAAAGACACCCATGTTTAATGCAATACTCCCAGGTGGCCCCAGGAAAACATGGAGAGGGAGAGAGAAAAGGGGAGACCACGCAAAACCATGTGTTCATTCTCTGGGGGGCAGTTTAAATAGCCTGTGGGAGTGGTCCCGACCTTCCCTGGGGAGGGGTCACTGTTTGGTGGGCTTTAGACTGAGGCAACTCCCAGGGGAGGGGCTTATTCCAGGAGCTGGGGTAAAGCTCCCAGCCAAACAATCCAGACTTTTGTACAAAGGGGTGTTTGGGAGCTGGGGTGATGCTTTTGACCAAACATTCCAGGCTTTTTGGATAAAGGGGTGCCAGTGAGCTGAGGTGAAGCCCTTCAACCAAACATTTTAGACTCCTTGGATAAAGGGGTGTTGGCTCAAATCTGGATGCTTCCTGCGGGCATGGGGCGATGTGGGAGAGGGGAGAGCTGGGAGTTGGTGGGCTCATGCTCAGCGAGAGGTGTGGCTGGAGCGGCATCCGGTTTTCTGTCATCCTGGAGACCTCAGACAGCTGTTTCTTGAGGGAGACGAGAAGGCAGGTAGCTAGGAGAAAAAATGTATTGTTATTACTGGCCCTATGAATGGGGCTAGCCATGGGAACAATCATGAACTGCCAGAAAGCATGGGACAGAGAAGTGCCCTGGTTGTACAGGGGAGGCTCAGGTGTATAAGTGGGACAAAATAGCAGATAAAATCAGATTTTAGTTGGTAGGTGTCCTTGATCCAGGAGAGTTGGTACCCATGGTGAAGTCCCAGGAACTGATGCAGGTGTTGGCATTGCCTGGAGAACACTTTGTAAGTTGGTCTTGGCCCAGACAGCAGGAGTGACCTGTAAAATATGCTCGAAAATGGGTGGGGTTAAAATAGGCTCTGGAGACTGTTAGTTTTTACCAGACCTGATTTTTTATATAGCAGAACTTTTTTTCCAGGAACCTGTAGATATCTGCAAGACAACTGGAACAGATTTACATCTTGGCGTCATAAGACAATTAAAGGGAATTAGAAACTCTGAACCTCTGCAGATACACCTGAAACCTGTTAGTCCTGGACTATGAAGCCTGTTAAAAAGACACACCTGTCTGTATTTTAGCAGGAAACTTAACAAATGAAGTAATGAGTTACCAGTACCTTAAGTCATCAAATGCCATTAGACAGATCTAAGGGGGATAAATGAGCAGAAATGATACAGCTTTTTTTTGCTACGCTGGCAATTCCAAGTCTCTCCTTAGTCCTTGGAGAACACCCTTAGAGGCAGTGCTTGCCATTAGCTGCTGAGTACAAGAAGCCCGAAGATTTTCCTGTTGGGGGAGGATTTTGTCTACCTGTCTTGGCAGGTTGAGAAGATCAATTTCCCAGATGGCATCCAGGAAGCTGAAGAGGCGGAAGGACGCTTTTTGCTGTGCTGGTGGCTTTGCCAAACCCAAAGGCAAGCCTTGAAGTGGAGGGTCTTTTGCAACCATGTATCTTCTTGGAGGAGCTAAAGGGTGCTGTGGGAACTGGCATGTCTCTGTGTTAGAAGCTCTTTTGTTAAATGCCATACTCTCAGATCTATAAAGGCACTTGAGAATTGGGTACCATCACCTGTTAGTTAGATTAGACATTTATTTTACCCAATAGTTACAGTTTACCAATGCTAGTAAATGTAAGAAGATTAAAAGGTATATGTTAATAAGTCAAAGAATACGAGCACATGTGGGTACTCTTACCCAAGATGGTGGTGGGGTCAAAATGGGGGTTACCCATGTGTTTTGTATTTTTCCAGAGCTGTTTTAATTTGGAGTTATAAGTTTTACAGATCTTAAAACATGCGCACATACACAGAGAAATAAAATAAGCACATTGTAAAATTAAACACACATACTCACAGAGACATAAAGCAAGCATACTATGAAAATTCACCTACATACTCATAGACAGAAAACAATCATACTGTGGAAACACATTCACATGAAACAATCATACTGTGGTCACATTATTCTAACAGACAGACAAATAAAACACTCTTAGGTAAGTGGCGGAAGCCAGGGAAGCACAGAGGTGGTCCCATTAAGGACCAGATTAGCAGATGCTGCAAGAGGAAAAAAAAACAAAGAAGGAATACCTATATGTTTGGTCGAAAGCATCACCTCAGCTACCTAACACCCCTTTATACAAAAAGTGTGGATTGTTTGGCTGGGGGTCTTCACCCCAGCTCCTGGCATAAGCTCCCTCCCCTGGGAGTTGCCTCAGTCCAAACTCCACCTCCGAGAAAGCCTGCCAAATAGTGACCTCTACCCAGGGAGGGTCAAGAAAGCCTGCCAAACAGTAACCCCTTCCCAGGGAAGGTCAAAACCACTCCACAGGCTATTTAAACTACCCCCCTGAGAATAAACACGTGGTCTCTGGGTTTTGCGTGGTCTTCCCCTCTCCATGTTTCCCCGGGGCCACCCAGGAGTAAGGTAATCTATTAAACATGGGTGTCTTTTAATTCAGTTTAATTTGGTTTGATTGAAATTATTTGCATTGGCAGAGAGGCTCGTCTAAGACAAAATACCTAACAACCATCTCCTCTAAAATCAGGAAAGAGGGAAGGGTCTCCATTTTCCCCACTCTTGCTTGAATCCTCAGCAAGAGTAATAAGACAAATGAGAGGAACCTGCCTGGTGGTTACCATCTGTAATCCCAGCACTTGGGAGGCTGAGGTAGGAGGGAGGATTATGTGAGTTCAAGGCTCCTCGCATGGGGTGGGAGACTGAGGGTGGTGGGATAGAAATAGGAAAGGAAGAATAAGGATTATTCCCATTGACAAACGTGCTTGAGAAAGAAACCAGAACAACAAACACTTCCATTCACAAGAGGCTAAAAAATACCGAGCAGTAGCCCTAAGCTAAGCAAGGGAGTGAAAAGACTTCAAAAACCTCAAAACACCGAGGAAAGAATTCTTTGGTTGCTTTTTCGAGACAGGGTTTCATATATACCACGCTGGCCTGGAACGCACTATGAAGCTGAGGAAGGTGCTCAATTCCTGACTTCCCTGCCTCCATTTCCCAAATGCTGAGAGAACACATGTGAATCACCACACCTGACTAAAGAATTTGAAACCGAGGAACACATTAGAGGATGGAAAGAGCCCCCAAGCTCGTGCATCGGCAGAATTAATATAGTGTAAATTCAAATCTCTACAGTCAATGCAGTCTCCATGACAATTCCAACAATATTTGTAATGTCTTTGTTACTTTCTACGGTACAATTCACGCTACTGTACCATTCGCAAGCTGGGCAAGGGCCTGGAGATGAAAAGAACACACAAGAGACATGGATCATTCATGAGGAGATAATGCCGAATGCCCTTTATTCAAGCTTAGAAAAAACCTATATACTGTACAATGGAACTCCTCCTAGGCAGGTGGGAAATTACCACGCCCAAGATGGAGTAAACAATGGCCCTATAGCTAACTACGGGGGAGGAGGAGAGAGGGGAGAGAGAGGGGGAGAGAGAACACAGGAACAAACAGGATGTTTAGCTGGAAAATGCAACAAAATATCTGGTTAGAAACTGTCCTCAAGATGAACCCCGAGAGGAGGGGTAGACCCCTGGGCCCTACAGGTCCCCCTTTTGTATAAAATACATGACTAGTTCTGTCCTAGGTGGCAATGGACGTCACGCAACACCCCTTACCCGTCACGGGAAAGTGTCCAGGTCAAAACATTTCCTGTCTTGGGTTGGGGCAGCCCCCACAAAACCTTTTCCGTCATTGGCTCACTAGTCACCCATCACCATGTTCAGCCAGATTCATGCTAAAAGATCCTCTGGGGCAAGAGTAAGAGGACTCGCCAAGTGGCGACATTGACCTGAGCGTGCTTCTGGCTCTGGTGCCATGAAGATGATGCTCCAGCACATATAAGCAATCCTAAGGAGGCTGTGCCTGCTCAATCCTTAATGAGTCTGCCCATAAATTGGAGCCCTTTAAGTAAGGTCTCAGTGCTGTTGGGAAGAACCCTGGTATTGTTAACTAGAAAAATCTCAAGAGCCAATTTGTAAATTGTGCACTCCAGGGTCCATGAATAGCAGCATTAAGCATTTTCACTGTATCTGTTAAGTTGTAACCTAGCAATGGTCTTTAACCAAAACCAATTGCAAACTTAAGTGCAATATTCATTTGTGAATTTAGCTCATTTTGAGTGGCCAAGACATTTGCAACCTGCCCCATAAGGTATTCATTGTGCTAGCAGAAGCAACTGACTGACTAATGGTAAATCCAGCAGCCGTAGCCACTCTGGCAGCCACAGCAATGGCCGCCAATGTGACTGCTGTAATGCCAAAATCTCTACTTGTTGGATGTAGGATGAGGTGATCATCATGGGATGGGTTGACAGGTAGAGGGACAATCCTTGGCACTCAGACCACCACAGCCAGTCCTTCAGGGCTCCAGCAACTCTTCAGTTGACAAACCAGTGTCCATTTGATCTCTTGGCTCTGTCCTGTCCTCAGGCTCCTGGGCAGGAAAATCCACAGCACGCACCAGACGCTCAGGTACCCATACTGGAGTGTCAGCATCCTGCGGGAAAACACAAACAGCCCCTCTCCCCACACCAGTATGGGATCTGGACCATACCAAGTGCCACCTGCTAGATTCTTCCATTTGACATGAGGCATCCCGGAAGAAGCTGGCCGCCAATGCCGGTCGGCAGCGGTACAAGATTGAGCATCAACAGTCAAAAAATTTAAAATGTATAAAATAAAAGATAAATGGTCTCTGGGGGTGGAACCATATTCCCCATTGTAGGAGGAGGGGGCACTTGTTCTTCCCGGCCGCATGGCTAGCTTACACCTGAAATAACCACACAGAAACTGTATTAATTAAAACACTGCTTGGCCCATTAGCTCTAGCTTCTTATTAGCTAACTCTTACATCTTAATTTAACCCATCTCCATTATTGCCAAGTGGCAGGGGATTACTGGCAAAGTTTTGGCATGTTTGACTCTGGCCACGGCTCCATGGTGTCTCTCTGATTCCACCTCCTTCCTCCCAGCATTCAGCCTACCTAAGTTCTACCTTGCTATAGGTCCAAAGCAGTTTCTTTATTCATTAATGGTAAAATCACAGCACACAGAAGGGACTCCCATGTCACTTCCACTTTTCTGTTTAAATAAGAAAGAAGGCTTTTACTTTTTTTTTTTCCCGAGTCCCTGTAGTTTTTAGAGCCTGTCCTGGAACTAGCTCTTGTAGACCAGGCTGGCCTCAAACTCACAGAGATCTGCCTGTCTCTGCCTCCCGAGTGCTGGGATTAAAGGCATGCGCCACCACCGCCTGGCAGGCTTTTACTTTAACATAGTAAAATTACATATAACAAAGGTATCAAGCAAAAATTGCAGTTACAATATTTATATCTACTTTATCTTTTATCATAACCAAGGAAAACTATAATTATAAATTCTTCAACTACATCAAAGACTCCAGAAGGATATGATATTACCTAAGTAAGCAGGAAGTGCCTTGTAAGCAACTTCTAAAACTCTAGAATTGACAGAGACATCTTGCCACCGGGACAGTTACCCAAAGTCCTTCTGTACTGTTGGGGCATCCATCTTCAGCCTACAGGCCCATAGTATCTGGCAGAATTTTCCATGATGCAGGAAATTTCAAATATTGGCAATTTGTTAGTTTCTTCTGTGTCCTGCAGAATGTCTAGCAGACTCTTTCGTGTAGCAGGAACCCTGAAGGATAGTCTCACCTTTAGGCAAGCTCAGCAGTCATTTCTCTGCGGGTACTGCATATCCAGTTAAGTAGTCCAGGCAAGAGTAGTTTCTTGCCAAAATGGCTAGCAAACTCCATAAGGAGCCTCTTCAATGCCCATCTTCCTCTTGAAGTAGATTGCCAGGAGCAGATGTGTCTCACTGTTGGGTCCCTTGAGGACAGGTCTTCGCACCCCCACTTGATCTGTTTTGCACTCTTGTGGTTGGTTGAAAACAGGAACAAAAACAGGAACAATCTGGTGTTTTCCGCAATGTCTTTAAGGATGTTTACCCCTAAGCCTTGTGAGTTGCAGTGATGAGCTTCCTGCTTTTCCTGGCTTGGCCTCCCCTGCTGAGGGCTATATATATACTGTGTGAGAAAGTGGAATAAAGGCTTGTCTGCAGAACCTGAAGTTGTGTTGTGTGTTAATCCCAACGTCCCTCGCTCAGAAGAACTACAGTTGCCATGCTGGCGCAGCAAAGTGGAGGTCCCACCGAGATCTGAGAAAGAAGGGGTAGCGGACAGGGTCGTCCTAGGCCAGTAAGGATGGATTGGGGTAAAAATGGGATCCATAAGCAGTAAGAGAGAACTGATATATCAGATAATGTAAATTGTTAGAGCAACAAGGAACCGCAGTGAAACAGAGAACTATAGAGGATTTTCTTAAGAATATAGCTGCAGCAAGCCCATGGTTTTTGACAGGTGGAAGTTTGAACATCTCTGACTGGAAACAGGTAAAAAGAGATTTGCAGAAATGGCAGAAAAGGAGGGTGCCAATAGCTTCCCTATATCTACCTTTTCGCTTGGCTCCTGGCCCCGCAATGCCCTGCCTACTGATAAAGTGAAAGTGGGGCCAGAGGTCGCTGTGGCTAAAGAAATACTTGAAGAAGAACAGGAGGAGGAGACTCACCAGTCCATAGGATTGGTGGCAGAGGAGTCACATAGGGACAGAAAGGAAATGTCAGGAGTACCGGGGGAACTTTGGAATCTGGCGCAGGACTAAGGCTAGCGCCGAAGTTGGCCCGCTTTTGGGCACAAAACCGGATAGCAATAACTTCTGAGTCAGAAAATGGGGAAGACAGCCTCAGCTCTAGCGCAAAGGATAGTTTATCTGCTGAGGAGGAACAGCTAATGCAGGAAATTAAGGTACTTCAGAAAAGGCTGAAGTGCTGTAAGGCGAAGGACTCCTTATGTGTGCCATCAGCCCTACCTGCTTATAATGAGGATTGGGAAAGGAGGGAGTCCTGTTGGGGACTGACAGATGAGTAGGAGGCCAAAGATGGCTCAGGAAGAAGAGGAGGTGTCTGTTTTCAGCCCCGGCACACAGTTGCTCCCTGAACATAGAGGTACCTGCTCCGAACAATCCAGGACAGGTACTGAGACAACATGTGCCCTTGAGCTTTAAGGAGATGAAGCAATTGAAAGAGGTCATGGCGGCATACAGCGCTCAGGCCTCTTTACTCTTGCCATAGTAGAGTCTTTTGTGGCATTGAATCTTACACCTAGCAATTGGCAACAGCTATGCCGTGCGGTACTATCGGGAGGAGATTACTTATTGTGGAGAGGAGAATATCAAGAAAATTGTTTACAAACAGCTAGGTTAAATGCTCAAGTGGGACAGGCACAGCGCAACCTAGACATGCTAACTGGAACAGGAGCTTATGCTGACTTGGCCAATCAAATTGTACCCGATCCTGCCGTGTATCTCCAAATGGCCACTGTAGCTACCAAAGCTTAGAAAGCCTTGCCAAACAAGGCCGTAGGGGATCAGCTGTCAAAAGTTTTACAAGGGCCTTCAGAACCATTTCAGGACTATGTGGATAGGCTATTGCAGTTGGCAGGGAAATTGTTTGGTGATGTGACCACAGCTATGCCCATAGTTAAGCAGCTGGCATTTGAGAATGCAAATAAATATTGTAAGGAAGCCTTGCGGCCACATAAGGCAAAAAATTTAAATGAATACATTCGGATCTGCTGGGATATTGATGGGTACTTCATTCAGGGTCAGGTGATTGCCACTGCTATCAGGCCTGGGCGAGAACCCCGAACAACTGGGGATAAAACCTGCTTTAACTGGTGCCCCTGGACATTTAAAAAAGAGAGAGAGACAGAGACAGAGACAGAGAGAGAGAGAGAAAACTAAACCGCAACTCCCTCAGGGAGCTACTGCCAGACCAGGAAAGTTCCCACAATGTAAACAGGGGGCCCATTGGACAGATGATGTTACACACCTGCCCGCAGCAGGGAAACTTAAGTTTGTCTATTTATCAGTAAACACATTTTCAGGAGTAATTTTTGCATCCTTGCATTCGGGAGAACTAGCAAAAGATGCCATTGCACACTGCCTATCTGCTTTTGCCTATATGGGCAAACCTGAGGTTATTAAGACAGATAATGGCCCAGCATACATCAGGAAAAAATTTTTTTTCCTTTTGTTCATTCTATGAAATTTCCCATAAAACAGGCATCCCATATAACCCAATGGGTCAAGCAATTGTGGAAAGAGCCAATCAGATCCTCAAGCGTATTTTCAAAAAATAAAAAAGGGGGAGTTCATATTCTCCCCAGCAACTCAATTATCCACCATTTTCTTTATTTTGAATTTTTTGACTGTGGATGCTGAAGGGCACTCGCCTATGGAGCGCCATACACAAGTTAGGGCTCAGAGCCTCGGATGGGTTCATTGGAAAGATCTGCAAACAGGAATATGGATGGAATCAACCCCCTTGTTGGCAAAGGTGAGGGGGGCTGTATGTGTTTTTCCTCCAGGAGTTGATAAACCAATTTGGGTGCCAGAGCGGTGCGTAAGGCTGGTGACTCAGGATGAAGACCGCGACACTCCTTCTGCTTCAGGTGATAACTCTGGTAGCAACAGCAGAATCACGGGTAATGGGGAGTCTGGTGAGAAACCCCTCACTTTTAATGCCAGTTAGTAAAAATAGCCCCCTCTTTCCCTCACTTTTGCTGCCCTGTCATTGGTGAAGGAGTCCTCCTTTCATCATGGATGTTTATTACAGACTTTACTATTAATCATATTCATAGTAGGGTGATAGGATTTAGAAATATACTGCATCTCATCCTGAAAGAGGATCTGAAACAAATATAACATATACCTGTGGTCCCAAGCCTGCTCCTCAGTGTTGGGATGCTGATAGAGATTTTACTCTCCACCCCACAGTTATGTGGGGAGAATGTATCACTCAAGAGCCTGATTTGTTGTACTGCTGGACGCAATATGACTATTCGATCTTCTGCTTGCGTTCTTGCCCCATTTTTCTTTGTGTTGTGGAGTGGAACTTGGAGGGGGGGGCGGTGTTCTTGGTTGTTCTTCCAGGATCTGCAAGCTGCGGTTCTGATGGAGCTCTGGTTGTTTGGGTGCCTGCTGTGATTCCTCTGCCAGTGCTGGTGTCTCAAGAACGTCAGGGGAGCATCCTTTATCAACAGCGGAGAAACTTTGGGATAACAGCTGCAATTATTGCTGCTATTGCTGTCACTGCCACTGCGGCTACGGTTGCTGAAGTTGCCATTTTGCAGACAGCTATGACTGCAGAGACTGTGCTGTCTGGGGAGATTGGCAGAGCCCTGTAGACACGGAATGCTCTGGACTCTCTTACTGGATTTGGGCTTTTGAATTTGGATTGACGGACTATGCTTTTGCAGGAGCAGGTGGATTCCCTTTGGCTCCTGCAACAAATGTCTTGTACGTTACTCCTACTAATGTTGTAAATGCATGGTTAAATAGTTAAATGCATATCTGCAGACAGCTCATCATATTGTTAGTATTAATAGCACGTGGGTCCCTGCTGTGTCTGGATCCAGTCGGTGGAATGCTATGGCCCAGCTTGGGGGCTGGGTCCAGCAATTGTCTGGAATACTCTCACTTGTGCTGATATTGCTATTGGGGTTATCTGTTTTTGGATTCTCTGCCGCTTTATGCAGCAATCACATGCACAGCACACTGTCACTTGATAAGTGTTGCTCGGCCTGTCTTCCGGTAATCAGGAAGCGCCCCAAGTCTGGCTGCAGATGCTGCAGAAGTCATGAGGGATCCCTATGACAGGCAACTGTCCTGGTATACAGAGCTTGCCTAAGACAGGATTTAAGGCCTCCCGTAGACGGGTAAGAGTCTCTATCTGGGGGAGTCCTAAGACAGGGGCTCTCATGCTTTTAAAATAAAAGGGGGGGAATTGTTGGGTCCCTTGAGGACAGGTCTTCACACCCCCACTTGATCTGTTTTGCACTCTTGTGGTTGGTTGAAAACAGGAACAAAAACAGGAACAATCTGGTGTTTTCAGCAATGTCTTTAAGGATGTGTACCCCTAAGCCATGTGAGTTGCAGTGATGAGCTTCCTGCTTTTCCTGGCTCGGCCTCCCCTGCTGAGTGCTATATATATACTGTGTGAGAAAGTGGAATAAAGGCTTGTCTGCAGAACCTGAAGTTGTGTTGTGTGTTAATCCCGACATCTCTCACTCAGAAGAACTACAGTTGCTGTGCTGGCGTGGCATCTCACTATCATGAAAAGTCCTAAATTCTTAAACATTTTAAATGCCATATTCTGAAGATATTTGAAAGATTTGAAGAATTCATACCTATCTGAAATACATCTCTGTACATCTAGAAAATCTAACATGACTACAAGCTTGACCATTATAGATGACTATCTATTAACCTATATTTCTTAATTATACATTACACTTTTTAATGAGACACACAAACACAATACCTTAATCAAGATCAGAAATTTACATATAACAAGATTGACCTTAAATTTATATCAATAGTAGGGTGGTGGTGGCGCATGCCTTTAATCCCAGCACTCGGGAGGCAGAGGCAGGCAGATCTCTGTGAGTTCGAGGCCAGGCTGGTCTACAAGAGTTAGTTCCAGGACAGGCTCTAAAAACTACAGGGAAATCCTGTCTCAAGAAACCAAAAAAAAAAAAAACCAAAAATTTGTATCAATAAACCAACATCTATACTAATGCAAATTATTCATATCTATATCACCCCTTTTTCGTGTTATGCAAATAGGCTTTGAGCGTATGATGCATGCTCTCCACTGTAGCCTGTCCTTGAGGAATATAAGGTATTCCTGTTTTATGAGAAATAGAGAACTCAGAGCAAAATTTAACAAAGCCAATGCTGGTGTAGGCTGGCCCGTTGTCAGCGTTTACAGTTTTTGGAACTCCCATGTAGGCGAAAGCCTGGAGACAGTGACTTTAACATCCTGTAATTTTTGTCCTGTATGGGCTGAGGCAAAAATAAGGTGAGAATATGTATCCACGGTTATGTGAACATATTGCATATGCCCAAAAGAAGGAACATGGGTAACATCCATTTGCCATAAGTGATTAGGAGCAGGCCCACAAGGATTAACTCCCAAATGGGGAACAGCTAAAAGTTCTGTATGCAGAGAGCATTTTTTAACAATATCAGTGGCCTGCTCTCGAGATATCTTAAAATGAAATCTTAAAGATCCAGCATTGAGATGAAAACGATTATGAGCTTTTTCTGCAGCTTCATAAGATTCTTGACTAACTGCACAAATTCAGCCAATGTATTCCCCTCCCTCAAGGTACAAGAAAGGTCAGTATGAGCCCACAAATGCCCTATGTAAATGGGAACAGATCGGTCCCAAAGCAATGTTTGAATAGCCAATAGCTGCATCTGGACTCGAGATACAGAGGCAATATAAGCTGCAGTTTCCAAAGGTGCAAGAATTTTGCTTACATATTGACTGTCAGTAAAAAGTTTAAATGGAATATCAGCATATTTCTCTAGGGCCAAAAATATCAAATGAAAAAAAGAAAGCATATTTAATAAGTGGTACTGGCATAACTGGATATCAACATGTAGAAAAATGAAAATAGACCCATATCTATCACCATGCACAAAACTCAAATCCAAATGGATCAAAGACCTCAACATAAAGCCAGAAACACTGAACCTTATAGAAGATAAAGTGGGAAGTACACTTGAACGCATTGGCACAGGGAACCACTTCCTAAATAGAACCCCAGCAGCACAGACACTGAGAGAAACAATTAATTAATGGGACCTCCGGAAACTGAGAAGCTTCTGTAAAGCAAAGGACATGGTCAACAAGACAAAACGACAGCCTACAGAATGGGAAAAGATCTTCACTAACCCACATCAGACAGAGGTGTGATCTCCAAAATATACAAAGAACTCAAGAAATTGGACACCAAAAGATCACGTAATCCAATTAAAAAAATGGAGTACAGACCTAAACAAAGAACTCTCAACAGAGGAATCTAAAATGGCTGAAAGACACTGAAGGAAATGTTCAATATCCTTAGTCATCAGAGAAATGCAAATCAAAACAACTCTGAGATTCCATCTTACACCTGTAAGAATGGCCAAGATCAAAAACACTGATGATAACTTATGCCAGAGAGGTTGTGGGGAAAACGGAACACTTCTGCTGGTACAACCCCTTTGGATGTCAGTGTGGCGATTTCTCAGAAAATTAGGAAACAACCTTCCTCAAGACCCAATAATACCACTTTTGGGTACATATCCAAAGGATGCTCAATTGTGCCACAAGGACATGTGCTCAACTATGTTCATAGCAGCTTTGTTTGTCATAGTCAGAAACTGGAAACAACCTAAATGCCCCTCGATTGAAGAATGGATAAGGAAAATGTGGTACATTTACACAATGGAGTACTACACAGCAGAAAAAAAATAACGACAGCTTGAATTTTGCAGAAAAATGGATGGAGCTAGAAAACATTATATTGAGTGAGGTAACCCAGACACAGAAAGACAATTATCACATGTACTCACTCATAGGTGGTTTTTAAACATAAAGCAAAGAAAGCCAGCCTACAAACCACAATCCCAGAGAACTTAGACAACAATGAGGACACTAAGAGAGACTTACATAGATCTAATCTACATGGGAGGTAGAAAGTATAAAAAGACAAGATCTCCTGAGTAAATTGGGAGCATGGGAACCTTGGGGGAGAGCTGAAGGGGAGAGGAGAGAGGCAGGGAGGGGAGCAGAGAAAAATGTAGAGCTCAATTAAAAAAAGAAAAGAAAACAAGTCCCTGATCTAGCTCCACCTTGACTCCCCCTAAGAGCAGAAACAATTACCTGTCCCATCACGTGAGTGCCATCAATGTCCCTGCATAACCTGAGATAGTCATTTAAACTCCTATTTCTATGGGGGCTATAGTCTCATGACAGTATTTGTTAGCATTTTCATAGGCCAATTGCTTTATGAAAGGCATAGCTGTGTCCACATCCCCAAAAATGCAACCTCCCAGCTGTAACAGATGGTCAACAAACTCAGGATAAGGTTCTGAAGGTCCTTGAAGGACCTTAGACAGTTGTTTCCCTGCTCCTTTATGAGGTGAAGCTTTCCATGCTTTAACAGCTGGGCAGCTCTCTGAGCATAAACAGCAGAGTCATAAGCAATCTGTGCCGCTAAGCTGGCAAACTGTCCTGCACCAATTAACATGTCAAGGTTACGCTGGGGGAGACCCGCCATGGCATTATGCGGTGTGGTGTTTGGGCAATTTTCCTGCATTTCACCTCTCCATAACAAATAATCTCCCCCGGAAAGACAAGCCCTACAAAGCTGCATCCAGTCACTGGGTGTAAGGTTGAGTTCCACAAAGGATTCCATTAAAGCCACAGTGGAGGGAGCATGAGTTCCATAGGGTGTAACTGCTCCTTTTAGTTGCTTAATGTCCTTAAAGGCCAGAGGGTTATGCTGCCTGATCCTCTGTCCTTGCGGATCAATAACTTCCACAACAGGATAAATTTGCCTTTCTCCATTTAGATTACTTAGTCTATGTTGGATCTCTCGGATTTCCGCCTCTATGTCAATAGGGGCGGAAGCAGTGGCACAAGGATTTGAAGTGGCAAGGAATGGATTTGCGGAGGAGGTCTCATCGAGACATCTCTGTTTGCTCCCTTCCTTTCTTCTTTTTCTAACTTCTTTTTTATCAGTGCAATCTCTTTTTCTAAAACTTCTTCTTCCTCTTCTATATTCCTTTTAATACTCTTAACTTCCCGCTCCTCAAAACTCTTAATAGACTTCACAGATTCTTCAAACTGAATATCCTCAAAGGTTTTTGCCAAATTTTTA